>LPNX010901271.1:779811-831220 GCA_001517045.1 Pseudotsuga menziesii
TCTTGAATTCTATTCCTGTCATGGTAATCCATAAATTACACTATGTTTTTGCACCTGAACAGTCATTGCAAACGTGGAATGATGGGAATATAATGAAGAACCTTTTGAGGCACCTTTTTTGTTACTTTATCTGTACGATATCTACTTACATGACATTTCGAACATTCTATTGCAAATTCATGCTGATTATAATATATAACATGGTCATCGGGGCATGCATGAATTGCTTCATAATGCATTCCAATCTCTTTCATAATGGAGGATAAATCTTGATATGTGCGAGGTAAAATATTTGATGGTGGTAACCAAAATTCAGCTATCAAGCTACAAAAAATAAAAAAATTGTTAATGTAATAAATAAACATATTAACGAAACACGCTTCATCTGTACGATGATCAATAATGAGTTAACAATACAATTATTAGAGGAATACATATAAACTTTATCACGATCCTATATATGTGATGGATTATTTTACATACCTTAGCATCTGTGTGATTTCAATGTTTGAAAGACCATTCATAACCTTCAAGTTCATTATCAAAAATACAGTAGAGAGAAGATTTGTTTTGGAGCCTTCATAAAGGGATTCATATGCCTTATCGAGAAGAGGTATATTGTGAACATCATCAAAGTCATCATCATTTTCATTATCAACGTCATCGTCATCATCCATTATAACATTAAATGAATCATGGATCAATGTATTTGTACCATCATCTTCAATTACATTATCGGTATGATCATCTTGTTCAATATGATCATTCACTTGTTCTCCATTAAACGTCATACATGCTCCATGATCCTGATCCTGAACTTGTTATGAAAGCACTTCCTCTGGATGATATGCTATAGGGTGTCTTTCCTTTAATATAAATACATGGAAACATCAATAGATATACATTAATACATGAAAAATAAAAATAATACATACAATTACCAAAAAAATGAATATAATAAACTTTATAATGCTAAACCTACAAATGGACGATATTCGTTCCCCCCTCAACGTGTCCATGTTCCCTGCAATGTTTTGTGGCTGTTGAGATCAATATTCTTCTCCTCTTAAATCCCCTGCATTGAGTACACGGAGAATAACATTTACCATCACCCCTTCGTTTCGTTGCATCCCATAGTCTAACAAGCAATTGTTGGTTGTCTTTGTTTGGATCCGAAATATTTCTATTTGACATTTTGTCACAAACTTTGTTAATGAATATAACCGGCTGTCTTAAAAAATCAAGCTCCACGCATCAACATTTTGTCAAACGGAGAGAAGTCAAAGAATAAAAAATTCTTGGCAAACTGTCTAGTGTCGATGAAAAAAAAAATTCCCATAACAGCCCGTTGAAGAATAAAACAATTCCTGAAAATGTCCGTCGAGGAACAAATAATTTTCACAAATCGTCCATCAAGGAACAAATAATTTCGCAAATCGTCCATCGCTTCTACAACAAACACGTCAAAATGTTTAAAAAAAATTATATTTATAATGGCCATGCGTCGGATATTTGACACCTTGAACATAGTTACCATGAAAATATGGGACCAAAAATTTAAAATCATGTAAACCTTACATTTTTTTTTTAAACCTACACATACCATCGGATATCTGATGCTAAGGGGTCGAATATCCGACACTATTGGGTCCATAGATCGTCAGATATTCGACATCATAACGTAGGATATTCAACGCTTAAGGGGTTGGATATTCGACACTCTGGGGGTCGGATATGTGACGCCTAATGTGTCGGATATTCGACAGAGCTATAATTTTTTTTAATCACCATTCTTTTTAGTGATTGCTGTCCGACACATCCATATGAAATGTCGGATGACGTCGGATTCTAACGTCAGATTTTGGGTTCAAATCCTATTGTGAAACGTAAGGGTAGAAGCTGAGGGTCGACCCACGGTTGGATCCTCTCAGCACGAGCCGATGGTTCTGGAAGGCCCAACCCCCTTAGCCTTCAATTAGGGGGCGCAATATATGGCTGAAACCTCAGCTCAGGTGGAAGCCTGAATTGCACATAGGGAAGTAGCCTTACTTTAGGAGTATGAATCCCAACAAGGAAGGCCTCTGGAAGCCAATCCTTTCTGGGTTGTGTGCATTCTCTTGGCTTGGGACATTCAAGCGAGGTTGTAGTTGGCTCAAGGCATTAGAGAGGCACTTCAAATGATTAGAGGTGGGAAGCAAGCCAACATGCTAGGATTCTGTCTGCTTGAGACGATTACTAAGGAATACCTTGATCATCCCAGGGAGATGTCAAGGGAGGAACGAATCTCTCCTATCTGTGAATATCCTTCCCAGTGATGCATGAAGTGCCTGAATGTTTGATATTTTTGTGATGAAGGGGATGTTAACGGTGCTGTTTAAGGCTTTAAGTTTTACTCTTTATTATGTTCGAGTATGTTGTTTATGGTTTTAAGGCATTTGAATTTTTAGTCTCTACGCGGACTTGGGTACGAGGGCCGACATGCCAGTTTTATGTGGTATATTTTTTCATATTGGGTAGGTTGTTAGGCCAGGAACTGGAAGTATATGAGCACTTAACTGATAATAATCCAACCATGTTCGAATTATCTAGCTTGTCGCAACTGAATGTACCACTATTTTGTACTATGTTAATATTCAAGTAAAAGAACGATACTTATCTTACTAATAAAAAAATGATTAATGGATGTATTATCATTATTCCAATTTTGTCTCCATGTGTGTGTGATTTTTCCTTGAATAATTGAGCAAAGTTTACTAAATTGTCTCTCTTCTTCAACCTTCTTTCTCCATTGAATTCATGAAGGCCTGAAGATCCTATGCTTCATTGAATTTTACAGGGTTCTGTATTGGGGACATATCTTTTATCATATGGTGGAATTGGTGTACATGTACATGGCATATTTCTTACGCAAATTGGGAAAGTATCTTACATGGATTGAAACTCCTTCCATTGTGTACTTGGTGGACATATAATTTCTTGTGTAATTGGTGGAAAGTAGAAATTAGCATATTTTCCTGGGTTTTTATAAAATATCCGAGATTTTGAAATCACACACCAAAATACGACCTTACGCTGTTCCGAAAGCACACACTAGGTGACCAGAGGATGACAACTTGAGGTTAGTAGCTTAGTGTTCGTTTCTATTTTGTGAATTGCCTCCAAATATGGTTGTTTTGATTTTTGTTTGGATGTTGTTTCCTGTATTGAAGGCTAGACATGGATTGTATTGGATTCTCTTTGTCTTCTTCAATATTGAAACTAGAAAACATATCCCATAGAACCATGACTTCTTCTTATTATCAATCATCCTCATCAACCTCTTCCTTTTCAACCACTTGGGTGGAACTCTAAGGACGTATACACTAGTTAATGAACAAGTTCACCATACTAATCCATTGTGGATATGTTTGTTCTTGATGGTTATAATCATGTGCCTTACTATGATTATCTATTTTTTCCATGTATTTTAAACCTTGAAGCTTGTCATCTTTTTCTAGCAGACAAGAGAAAAGGACTACTTATATGCATGAATTTTGGTAGGAAGTTGGACCAATTTGAATACTGATTTTTTTAGCTACAAGGCGATCAACACCACAACTAATGGAAGAAAAAAGCCTTCTTAAATTTCCATAGAATGTCTTCGATTCTATAATGTTCATCAATCATTTTGTCATCTGGGCCGTTAAGAATGAAAAATTGTTAGAATCCCATTTTTGCATCAAGTAGGGAGTTCATTTATGCATCCCATTCACTGAAATGCTCTTTGTATCCCCTACCCCACACTCCCTCATACACATTGTCTTCCAGTCTAACTTTAAAGCCTATTAAGTAGTACAAGTATTCATGAAGTACGTACACCAACTCCATGCACTACAAAAGTAATTGTGAGAGACAAAGAACCAAATTTAACATCATTGCCTCATACTCTATAGTGTTGTTTGTGCAAACAAATTCAATCCTATAAGAGAAAACGACGGCCTCACCTCAAGGGGATATGAACACTATCCATGCCCTTGCACCTGCCTTGGACCGAGATCCATCCAAATTCATTTTCCAAATAGCCTCTTTATATTTAGTGGGAGCATCCTCCACATTTGAGACCATGGATTGTGCCATGATAACATAATTTTTTAAACCATCTTCCATGCACACCATCTCATTCATAGGATCCTCAGGGTCTTCCACATGGTACTTCATCATTGAATTTTTGTGAAGAGTGACATAAGTGCTTTCACATCTGGGTATGGTAGCATATTATAAGTCCATCAAATGCTCCCTTTTAGATTATCTACATGGTTCCTTGATAACAAAATTCCCCATGCATTCAAAACATCAATAACCACTATATCCACTAAGAGAGTGTTTTCTAGATAAGAAACTAACTTAACCTAAAGATACTTAATCAAATAATAGGTTTTGATTTCTCTAGAGTCCATATCACATACATTTATGTAAGACCATGTGGTTTTGTGGCCTATGTAGTTCATAACCATTAAATAGATGACATTTGTTACATCCCCTAAATATCATGTAATTGTGAAGAAAGAAATGATTTACCATTAATGTGACATAGAAAGGAGAATGAATACCATTCTTTCTTCCTTAATTCATGCCTTGGAAAGCTACTAGACAATATTCATTAGGTTCTTCAAAACCAAAGAATTTCTTTAACTTCACCTTGATGATGGAATCTTTTCCAACTCAACCAAAGGTGCATATACTTTCATTTTGGACAACTCACTTGTTAAATCAATGCCCATTCTTCACATGTCGTCTCTCAAATGAGGATATTTTGGAAACACCATCTATAAGACTAGCATGTTCATTCATGGGTGACTTTTTAAATAGTTGCTTTCATACCTTGGGTTTATGTTGCTTTGCTTGATTTCTTCAAAGATATACATTCAATGAATTATCCATGGTCTCTTTGCGATATGGCTTACTAACAAATATTCTTGTGATATTATCATATTCTACGTTAGTTTCCTTTATCTCATGTAGTATATTCTCCTCCAAAATAGTGTAAGACTTTCCTTCTAAGTTGCAATGAAAATGTCCTCATCAACAAAGTTCAAATCAGTAGTGTCCTTTGGATCCTCACAACTACATTCCTTCATACTCCTTTGGAATTCTAGACATTTCTCCTTAGAATAAAAATATTTACAACATCTGCACCATGGGAATTCTTCTCGATTAACCATTTTTGTAAGATTCATGGGTACCAGAACCCTTTGTTCATTCATACATATTTTTTTTTCAAAGTTCCTTCTAAGTTTATAGTGCTTTTGTTGTGACATTTCTATCCAAACCATCCTTATTTTTATTCCCGATACACAATTTTTAACCCCCTAAAAGCATGTTTGTAATTCTTTTATGGGTTTTGTTCACTTTATCATTACATATGGAGCTATATCTATTGTATTCATAGCTCTTACACTTGGATCTTCCCTATAATTCGATGCTCTTATTGAGCCATGTGGATCACCTTTTCCAAAAAATTTGCAATTAATTTTAATTTATATTCCCATCTTTGGGGCTTCTTTCAAAATATTTGGCGCCTTTTCTTTTACCAAGAATACAAATTCCCATCAAATACATGTAGATAATAGATAAAAATGATTGCTACTAAGGGTTTGATATCATTATGTAACTTATAAACTATATGATCAAACCTCTAATTGAATTATGGTGCAGTTTCATTCTCTTCTTCTTTTCACTACTCAATGCAAACAATGGGAATCTATCATCTCTATGCCTTTCCCATGTATCAATGAAAGTAATTTAACACTCAAATAATGTGCTAATATTGTCATATGGTAATCTAGTGAACCAATCAATAACATCATCCTCTAATGACAAAAAAGCAGGTTCAAAACCACATCTAAATATCAATATTGGGATTTTTGGACAACTTTCATAAATTCATTCCAATTTTTGGTGTTGAGATTGCATTGCTTCCCCATAATGTAGGAAATTTATCTATTGCACTTTGAGGTATATCATGAGGATCTCTAGTGATGGCTGAAAGGTACGATCGCTTATAGTTATCATCCAACCATACTACAAGCATGTTATTTTGAGGACTAGAATGCACTGAATCACTTCAACTTGAAAATAAATATTTTATATCTTCAATACAATCTCAACTTTTAGTACTTGACTCTACGATGCAAAAGATTTCTTATTCACTCTTCTTCAATATAATCTTTCTAATTCAAGAAATCGAAGACCAATTATTTGAAATGAAAAATTCTTTCTAATTCTGTAAATAGAAGAACAATTCTTGTGGTCCTAGGGCATGTTGACTACAACTTGATGGGTAGTAACCCTTCATCATGTTGGGAAATTATTCCCCGGGTGTAGCATTTCTAGCACATATTTAAAGCGAAGATTGGAAGAAAAACTAAAAAACCCTAAAAGAAAAATAGTTGAACAGGAAGATTGGATACTATAAAGAATGAAGTTCAACTAGATGCTGAAAGAGCATCTCCTGAAAGAGTTTAAAAGAGAGGCATAGTTTGGTTCTCTTTGGATTCTTTATTATTGGTATTCCAATTCTCTTTAGCTTTGCTTCAAGCTCCATTGAGGTGCACAACTTGATACCCTAAACCTTTTGAATCAGGAGGTATTCAAGTTGTAGGGAATAACAATGGTGACCATTGAATATCTTTATGGAATACTAGAGTTAAATTGAAGAGATATCCCTTGCTATAGAATCCCTCAAATATGCAGTTGGTCATAGCTGATGAATACTCTGCCACCTATGCTTTCATTATCTTCATGTCTAGAAATGACCCTTTGATCATGACTAACATTATGTTTGGAAATATGGGGTTTGATTGCTCAACTGCCATAAATCTGGAGATGATTTCTTGAAATCCTTTAGCTGCCAAGTATTTAATCTATGAACCAAAGTATACTATTAGGAAAAATATACTAAAATATCGTGTCACAAGATAAGATGTGCCATAATTAAGACAACTAAATCCACCTGGCTATAGGTAATGATTATACTCATGTAGGTAGCGACATCTAATTCACTTCCGTCAGTTTTCTTGCTTATAAACATGTAAGAGATTCATTACTCCTATACATAGTTACAACTGTATAATAACAACATTGTACATAGACATATCAAACTTCAAACCAATCTCTCTTAATTCACAGGCTTCCAAAAGCTTCAAAAATCCATGGAGAATTATATAGAAGAGTCACAACCATCATGGATTGTATAGAAGAACAAATAATATGGACCAACACTCACAATTGTATACATGCATTGAGGTAGTCCATCCCCTCCTGAGTCTAGATTACACCATTAATAAGGTTTTGAAATAGTGTCCAGAGCAACAAAAGCAATAGCATGTCGATTAGTATGACCTTATCAACCACATATTTCTTCACACATTCCAAAATCCCACCAAAACAGATTTATTCATTGACACACAAATAAAGTGAGCGTGATGAGAAAAAGCGAGCTACAAGGGTAGGTCATCTCTTTTGGAGGGTTTACCAACCTTCTAACACACATCGTAGGACTTGGTGTACTCCTCAGCTGAGTGGACATGTCCATCTAATAAGCTCAATGATTTCTTGTTATGTTTGCAAATTCATAACAAGGTATACATTTTAAGGGAGTGTTTTTGTAGTTTATTGTCTGCTTCTAGGAATGTTCAAGGAGTTGTTAGTTAAGAAAGGTTGGTAACCCCTTATTTAGATTCATTTCAAGATCAATCATAACACATCTAACTATCCTTTTATCATTTGTAACTTCTAAAATTTTCAGTTCTTCCCTTGAGGTATTGCTTGTGCTTTCAAATGGCGATGCTTGCGGTAATTCCAAAGATATTTTTGACGGGATTAATGAAACATGGGTTGTTAAGGGGAATTTTTCTAATGGTTCAAATCTTGCTTTCAAATATTATTTACCATGCTGAAATGAACCATTGACCTCCTTTGAATACATTATACCCTAATTTTAAATTGACATGAAACTCCATGAAGTGCCCCGTAGTTAGCATGGTTTCCTTTGTTGCCTCTTATCTATAAGTCCCCTGACAGGGGGACACATAAACCCCCCCAAATTTAAGAGTCAAGACAAGGGATACATGTGTCTCTATGTGTAATAAATAAATAAATATATGCAGATGTAAAGAACTACAATGAACACATGTTGGGACACATTTCTTTACACGTTTGAACACTTTTTTGAAATTTTTTGGTGTCTAGAGTGTCATACATGTAGGGATATGTGGGGATGGAGTGTTGGATAGGTATCTGAGTTGTAGGTGTGCGTATCCATGTACCCAAGTGTATGACATGTGGATTCTTAAGGATTATGATATATTGAGATCCAACTTATTATAGCCCAATAAGAAGACCTTACTCCAAATGAATTTTCATGAGGCCTTCTTTAGTTGTGGATGCCATCTAGGAATGTTTTGTATTAAAACAACCATGGACTCTTTTATTTACTGAAATATGACCTCATCTTTAGAAATGGAGAAATCTTCCACTTTCACTCTCCTTTAAAAACGTTTTGGTGGTTCTTTATTGTCATAAAACTTGGAGAGTGAAGTTAGTTCTATCTCCCCTTCCACGCCATATGATTTCTCGTAGTTTGTTATGAGATAAATATTCTCATAAGGAGCAAGGGATGATCAGCAAACAGCCTAACGCCGGGCATATCCATTTTATCTATTATCCTTTAATCTTCATGGTTTTGGATACTTTCTTTGCTACCTCTTGAATGCATATCTCATGATTTCTGGATCCTGTCCTATTTGCCTACTCAACCATCTTATTACTTGCAAAGAATGGCCTCTAAGATTTTTAGGTAGCATTGCAACTTGTTTGGATGTCCTCGTGGCTTGTGAAATTGATGGCTTGATTTTTCTATGTGTTGGTCCTGCCATTTAAAAAAAATAACTTTGCAATATTTGTCATGTTATCTAACAATATGTCATGTTGTATTAATGCTCTACTAATGATGTGATTTTTTAGCATTCATTTGTTAATGTGTCATTAATTGAGCATTAGGGTTTTCCATTGAGATTTAGCTATAAATTTGAACGCCATTTTTTTGTCCTTTACGCCATACTGATGCTGATTTTTCCTTGAATTATTCTTTTATTGGTTAGATAAATTGTACACATACAGTAATAAACCCCCCCCCCTTATGCTTTTTCTCTGCTGGATATATGAGTACTGCATTTTGGCTTAGTTCAAAGAGTAAACCCTTATTTCAATATTTTTTCAAGAGTAATTGTGAGCCATTTCTATCTTTTGTTCATTAAGCTAAGGTACATGGTTAGATTAGAATGGGAGTGTTGGGGGAATTAAAAAGTTTGATTTCGTTGTTATTTCCTGTCATATTATCTTGGATTAGAATTATTCAATCTCTGTAACTAGGATTCATTCCTTTGAATCACTCACTTCTTAGGGTTCCAACCACTAAGTATTTGCAATAAAAAAAGGTGTATAGATTGAAACATTATACAAGCCCATGAATTACAACACAAATTTGAGAGAGAAGCTAACATTTTTGACAATATATCCAAGGTGATATTTTGTAAGACTTGCCTTACACTTCAAGAAAATAATGGATCCTTAAAATTTTCTCGTGCAAGCTCCTCCAAGTAGTGAAAGAGATATTCTAAGTCTAAGGATGCATATATAATCTGCACCATCACATTGTTCTAAAGCACATAAAAATACCAAAATGATCTTTAAGTTATATGAATTAGAATAGATACTCTGAAAAGGCCCAAGCAGAAGAATTAATCAAACAACTCAGAGCACTGTGAAAATATGTAGTCATAGCTTTAGGAGAGTTGTTGGTGACATGGAAATCCTAGAAGAGAATGCGATTAAAGAAATCATTTCCCAATCTTGTTGCAGGTAAATTCCAGTAGCTTTAGGCACAACTGCACAACATGTAAGCACCGTTTTCTAATATTTGTGATGCCATTCATGATGATGCAAAACAAAAACCATTGCACATAACAATTAACACCTCCATTCTCATGGCACCTAGGACATACACCATTGTTTGAATCAAAATAGTAATTTGACAACTCCAAAAATTGTCACGTCCCCTCTCATCCGAGAGGACGCAACTACTGCACTGCTGCTATCATTTAAGCGGGGAAACTAGCCCCATGAACATGATAATAAAAATGCATTGAAATAAAACATACACATATGCATAACCAATGAAATTATACAGCAAAAGCAAATCATCCATTCAAGCATTCAACATGTTCATAATAATTCATAAAATAAGCAAAAAAAGTTGGAGAGGTTAAACTCCCAAGAATACTTATCTTGAAAAAGAATTGTCCCTCAACTAGCTATTTCACTGCAACGTTCCACCCAACCATAGGCGAATGTGCTCATCAATCTTTCAACACCACTGCCACCCCCGAGTTGGGAATGATTCCCACAAGAAATAAGGGAACAACAGACTTACACACAGCAAGACATACATCCACAGTCAAGCCAACACATAGTTGGGTTCACAGACTGCTAAGGAAACAAGCCAACCACATAGGGGTTCCTTGGACTTACTCAGCCAAGCCACAAGCACATCCAAACATAGTAAACCATCTAACAGATGGGTTCCTTGGGCTTACTCAGCCAAGCCAACACCAGGATGAACTTCACAGCCAAATACAAGTTCTGGGTATGGAAAAAAGACGTCCTTGGAGCCAAAAACGATTTCAGCAAGCGTTCTTGGGCATTAGGGGAGAAAATACGACCCCAACAAACACCAAAAATGTGAATAACTGCTGCACATGCACTCAACAACACAAAAATGACTTCCTATCCATGGAGAAAAAATGGAGAAACTGCAAAAAACGTGAATGGGAGAGCCCGGGAGCTCCAACTGCTTGAGAGAGAAAAATGTATGGGTGAATAATGGCTTGGGCATTCATTTCCAAGCATTTACTTGACCAAGAAGTCAAAAACACGTTTTCCAAAAATGGGTGGCTTCCCAAATTTGACTTTGACTCCCATACTCTTTGCATCCCCATGCATTAACTTTCCCCAACCAACTTCTAGATGGCTGGGCACAAAAGACAAAATGGGTAGTTTACAACTTTATGGGTTCTCCCTTAGACATTTGGATTTTCTCCATTGGCTCAAAGGTTTGAATATTTCCCCTCTCTATTCCTTGTGAAATCATGCCCCCATCTCTTTAACGTTGCATCGCATAGCTAGTTGTGGTATTTTTATTAATTTGCATTTTACATGATGTCTCAAAACAAATTGTTCCTGACTAGCACATAAACCATCGACACCAATTTTAATCGCCGATACATAAGACACTAAATCCATGGCCAGGCCTTTGCCTTGAGCTCCACACCATGATCAAATAAACATATTTACATCATGTGCAATTCAATACCATGGGGTCAAAACCGGGGTGTTACATTCCCCTCCCCCTTCAACATCACTGTCCTCAGTGCTTTACAAAATTGAACAAAATGTTACACTAGCACTACCCCAGTGCTCTGCCAAATTGAACAAAAATGGATGCGCCAATTGCATGGCATCCTCTGACTCCCATGTAGCCGTATCAGGACCGTGGTGCTTCCTCATCACCTTTACCTATCCAACTATATGATCTGAAACTCCTCCTTGGTTCCACTTTGTGGTTGTCTTGCATATGAACTCCTCCAATTCCTTGATTGCATGCATTAGTACACACCACATAATCTTTTTCTGGGTCTTGGAGAATCCTTATCCTCAGCTTGGAACATTTTCAATGTCTTTGGAAACCAACAATACCTATGCTCAAGCCCCAAGCAATGAGTCAATTCCCATGTTAGTATTCACAAGATTTTCCAAATCATAGATGAATCATATGCACATGTATATCGACATAAAATCAACAAGAAGTTTCGAAGTGAACAAAATACTTATCTGCATAAGTATCTTCTTTTGGTCCCACGGGTATTTGACTTGGCTTTATACAACCATGGCACTCACAACCCTGCCCCACCCCACACCTGGGTGTGCATTAAAAGGTATCCTAGTTTCTACAAGCCTTGGATCACCTGAAAATACCTCTCAATTGAGGACTGACAGCTCTGTTCTTGAGCCCAACACCTCCTCTAGGTTCTCACCAAGCTTAGGTTCTACCTTTCCGAACACCACAATGAATTTAATTCACATGTCATATTCATTGCTATAGGATGCAACCTATAGCAATATTTTCAAAACCAAGGCTGCATCATATGCTCATGTATATTTACAAAAAATCAACAACAACAAAATTTTGATAAGTAAATCAAGTACTTATCTATATAGCATCTATCAAACGAGATCTAGTCAACCCCACTTCAGAGCCTAACACCTCCTTGGGTGCTTAATGAAAAATATCGCTTAAGGGCCTAGAACCTCCTCCACGTGCTTACCAATGCTCAAGTGCTTCCTTTCCAGACATCATAATAACTAGGGGTTATTCACTTCACGGAGCCCCCACTCTCGTGACAGTCCCCTTATGGCATGAATGTGTGCGGAAAGAAGTCTAACCGGATGTCTTACACCCTAGGAATCCCCAGTGATGCATACCGATGCCTAGCTGGCAGGGGGGAGAAGCTATGTACCCAAGTACATCCTTCCAAAGGATCCATGTGTTGGAATATATTAAACCCACTCAATACTTAGGATAAAATAATTAATCACTATTTGATTAATTATTCACCCATTAGCTTAATTAGTTGGCATCCAATTGCACCTTAAAGTCAATACATGCCATCTATATCCCAAGAATGATTTATTTATACTTCTGGGTTGATCTTGACTACTTTTTGGCCATCCAGAATTAGTATACAACACTTTATAGCAGATTCTGCTTTATTAAGGTTTTCCAGCTTTTCTGTGGATAAGGTAAAGCTAGTCAACTAGGAAACTGGGTCCCTTTGTTGCCAACCCATCCTTCATGAATTTCTCTCGATTTTCTAATATTAGAATTTTTTTCCATCTACCTTGACAAATCACTCATGATTTTTCCAATTCATGAGGTCCTTGATAGATTTTGGAAGTGCTTTAGCCACCTATGGGGGTTTGCTATATTTTAGTAAGTCAGCCTTTTTGAGATTTATGAGTTGTATCCATACAACTCGATTTTCCTATGAGGGATGTACTATTTATGTACACTATTATTCGTCATTATTCGTCATTATTCAATGAAAGGATACACACCAATATTCATCTCTTCATTCATGTGATTCAATCTCTTTTCTTCTCTATTTTTCCTGTGTATGCTTGTGAGAATTTTTAGTAGCAAGATCTATTTCCTGTGCTTCTTCTTAGAATCATTGCTCATAGCATTGATCTATTATTTCTACATGGTATCAAAGCTACATGGAGCACAACCTTGCAATCCTCTACATGTTATCAGAGCAACAAGGTTGATCAAGTTATATAGAGTTGAGAAGCGCATCCAGTCTCCTATCCCTCTTTGAAGAAGAGCTTGTCTAGCTTACAAGATTTTCTCCTAGTTTTGTTTTTGCAGGTTGCATAGAGTATCTCCTAGAGCATATCAAGAACTTCAATATGGATTCAAAAGTTCCTCTACTATCTCCTTTCAACTATGCTGATTGGAATCCTAAGATGAGCACATACTTGAAGAGTCAGTGCCTCTTTGATGTCTCCATTGGTGCATTGAGCGAACCTTAGTATTATGAAGAGAATATTGATTGGATAAATAATTGTGATAGATATTATGGAATTATTTGTTTGGGAATGTCTCCAAATATACATCATCTCATAGATTCTGCTGAGTATCCATTTGAGCTTTGGAAAAATTTGGACAAAGCTTTTGGTTTGCATGAAATAGAAGATGAAGCATGGAGAAAACCCAACATCTCCTCTTGTTATCTCTCTCAAGATTTCTTGGCCTCTACATTATCTGATGAATTAGATCATGATGAATAAGTTTCTCATACAATTCATGTTGCTGCTACCCTCTTTTTTTCAAATGCTTCCTCTTTCAATCAAGAAGCAAATATTGAATAGCCATCTTTTTCTGTGTCTCTTGAAGGTGATTTTTCTTCTTATGGTACTAATGATGAAAAATAAGTAACATATGGAGCTTCTATTGATATCTATGATGATCCTATCACCCATTCATTGTTCTCTAAATCTCGTATCTTAGATTCTGAAATCCATGTGCCAGATCCTTCACACTTTGTGCACACCTCTCTCATTGATGGCGTGCAACCCAATGACTTCCAGGATGTTTGCTTAGCCAAATCAAGTCCTATTAGTGTCATGACACTTACCATACTTGATATCATGTGCTTCTACATATCCTCCTTTTTTCTTGGCATCAATACTCATAGCCTTCTTGAATACTTTGAACATCTCCTTCTTTCGTCCTTTCATATAGAGGATTCATTGCCAGTGCATTCCCATGAGTCTATTGATATTCTTATATGTGATCCTTTGGATTCTGATTTAGAATAATATTTGCAGGTTGATACACATATCATGTCGCCATCCATATCATCTACCATACCTATGAATAATCCTAAGACTATACAAATCCCAAGTTCACTTGTTGATTCCTCATTGGTCTCTTATGCAGTGTTACTTATCTTACATGGTTTGAAGTCTTTCCTATCTTTCAGTGGTTGTTTGTCCATGAACTTAGTCATATTTGGACTGATATTTAAGATGTTTGGATCTATTCTAAACACTTATCATTCATATCTCATGTCCATCCATCATTCATATTTTGACACCTATCAGTTTTTCCCAATTGCTCATAGTTTTCCTAGTCTAGCCCTATATCCTCATGGAGCCACTGAAGCCTTTGTCTTTGCTGTTCCATATTCTAATTTTTCTAATATATCAGAGTTTTATCAGCCTCATATCAGATCTGGAAAGGTGCTACATCAGATTGGAAGATTGACATGTGATTCACATCACAATTTTGCAGCTATTCATGGAATTGAGTGTGAAATAAATTGTCTTAATTTTTGTACTCTTTGGGAAGGAGTACGCACAGATCTCTTTTCCATTTCAGATTTTGTTTTCATATCAGAGTTTGAAAGCATCAAGAAGCATTTAGATAAGTCTCCTACTTCATCAGTTGATGAGATACAAGGAGTCTCTCCTCTTCTTCCTTGCAGGTTCTACACTCCAGCGCATGATCATGGAGTTCATGATTTCTTCAACAAGTATTCCATCCAGAAGTAGTTCATTAAGCTCATTCAAGTGAAGATAAAGATACGTTGAAGACATATTATTTCAAATTTTGTGCCTTGTCCTTTCTTGAGGGAGGATTTTCCCCATGTGGTTTTGCTTCTTTCCTCACTTTTCTGGACATGAATAATTGTTTAAGGGTGACCATAGCCTTGTTGCTAGGCCCTATATGCATCCATATTTTCTTGACATACCATCATGAAGTCAGACTTATAGGGGTGTTGGAATATATTAAACCCACTCAATACTTAGGATAAAATAATTAATCATTATTTGATTAATTATTCACCCACTAGCTTAATTAGTTGGAATCCACTTGCACCTTAAATTCAATACAAGCCATCTATATCCTAGGAATGCTTTATTTTTTATTCTGGGTTGATATTGACCACTTTTGGCCATCCAGAATTAGTATAAAACACTTTACAACAGATTCTACTTTATTCAACTTTTCTATCTTTTTTGTGGATAAGGTAAAGCTAGTCAACTAGGAAACTGGGTCCCTTTGTTTCCAACCCATCCTTCATGAATTTCTCTCCATTTTCTAGGATTAGCATTTTTTTCCATATCCCTTGACAACTCACTCATTCTTTTTCCAATTCGTGAGGTCCTAGATAGATTTGGGAAGTGATTTAGCCACCTATATGGGTTTGCTATATTTTGGTAAGTCAACCTTTTTGAGCTTTATGTGTTGTCTCCATACAACTCGATTTTCCTATGAGGGGTGTACTATTTATGTACACTATTGTTCATCATTATTCAATGAAAGGATACACACCAATATTAATCTCTTCATTCATGTGATTCAATCTCTTTTCTTCTCTCTAGTTTTCTTGTGTATGCTTGTGAGAATTATTAGTAGCAAGATCTATTTCCTGTGCTTCTTCTTAGCACCATTGCTCATAGCATTGATATATTATTTCTACACCATGTACCCCAAGCACATATTTTCATCGTCTCACCTGCGTTACATACAAGCATGCAGTTCACATGAGATGTCATCATAAAAAAATTCAATCATAGGTTTTCAAACCTATTCCAAACACATCCCTCCGAGAAGATATGTATCCAAGTAAATCCTTCCGCGGATCCATGTACACCCAGTACATATTTTCATCACCTCACTTGCATTACATACAAGCATGCAGTTCATATGAGATGTCATCATAAAAATTTCAATCATATATTTTCAAACCTATTCCCAACACATCCCTCCGAGAAGTTGTGTATCCAAGTACATCCTTCCGAGGAGCCATGTACACCCAGTACATCCTTTCGAGGAGTCATGTATCCCAAACACATCCTTCCAAGAAGCTATGTATCCAAAGGCGTACTTTCATCATCTCACTTGCGTTACATACAAGTATGTAGTTCACATGATATGTCATCATAAATTTTTTAACCCAAATCTCAAACAATCAATAACATTGATAGTGAAATAAAAAATAGAGTTACAAATTTTCTTCCCGCAGAAAATCATATTTTTTTGAAACCATGAGGTCATCCTCATATTGTTTGGCTCTTTCCAGTGGGAGTGCTTATCCCTTACTTACACATGCTACCCAAAACCTGGACATCCACATACAAGATGTCATCCTGACACAATTTTAAATCAGCCAAACAGTCACAGTTAGTAACAGGAAACTTCAGACATTAAGCAGTGCAAGACAAGCATATCCACTGTTAGCATGATTCAAAACCATCACAGGAGATCACAGTCTCCCATAATCAACATAAAAACTTGCAATCTGAAGTTCCACAATCTGTTCTCAGTCCTGAGTTTTTCCCTCATAATGTCTGGCCTTTGCACATGGCATATTCCTACCTTGAATTCACCGAGTACCACTTAGACTGCCCTGTCCAAGTCATTCTATTTGCAACCTTCAGGAATAAATGTCTCAAGCACTCCTTGGGTGAACCCTTTACCTATATACACACCCAACTTCAACTGTAGAGTATCCCTCAATAACCTCCTATAGTATCCTGCAAATCCCATACATGACCTCACATCTGTCACATTCTTCAATGTGCATACAATTCATTCTCCATGAGCACTTTCAATACCATCTATAGATGTGTTTCATGCTTTTCCTCATTCTTATAATGAATGAGAATGTCATCAAGGATGACAAGAACAACTTGTCCAGATACCTGCTAAAAACACCATTCATGGAACATATGAACACCATTGGTATGTCCGTGAGACCAAAGGGTACCACCTGATGCTAGACCCTTCTTTTGACAGTCTTTAGCCAGACTGATACTTGATTTTTTTTAATCTGGTCCCAAATTTAGTAGACCGCTAATCTATCCAACTCTGTTAATGTCCTAGGAAACGCTCTTTCCATGATCTAACTTCAAGCCTTCAGTAAAATGGATTTTCATAAAGATCTCGCTCCCATATCTAGCAATTAACTGACTTGCTAGTTCGTCAACGAAATGGTTGGAGGTCCATCAGATCTAGATCGACGATGGAAATCAAATATCATAGGGAGGATTTCATCAAATATCATGCCTGCCAGTACTTTCTTTCTCCACGCCGTTTCACCCAATGAAATAGCTCACAACTGTTGATCTTCTTTGGGATCAACCTCATCCGTTGATCTCGATCTCTTTTATTTCGATTACCTTCACATTTTGTGGCCGATTCGCCTTTCTTTATCCTTCTCACTATTCAGTTAGTGAAATTCCTTGTGGCCGTAGATCCTTGGCCCTTCAAATCTCTGCCACACGATCTGCCATTGTGAGGATGATTTAATCTTGGCACTGTTGGGTTATCTTAGATGTAACTCCAACCTTGTGAATCCCATCTTCAACCGTGGAATTGTTCCTGTCACGATATCAACTACCTACATAGGCACGAACTTAGGAATTGCTTACCATCGATCCTTGCAGTGATCGACCATTGATCTAGAAACCTGTAACAAGGTTATTCTGAACATAATTCATTCATGAAATCCTCAATGCATTATTAATCTAACTCTCACTCGATTGATCAGAGAATCGATCAAGCGATCTCTATTTCTCTCCCTCTCAGAAACCTTGATTCACATACATGATTATCAATCATTAACAGAGGATTTAATTCATGAAATCACACATTCAGACATAATTGAATTTACATAGAGATTATGGTGAAATAGGCTTTCTTCATTCACACAATGAAACTGTACATACAATCTTGTCTCAGAACTAGCGTTCTGATCATAACAAGACCTAGTCTTCCTGGTAGCCTCTTCTAGAGTTCTAGGTTTATCAAACTTGATCTTGCCTTTGTAAACTTGAGGTAGCCTACTCAGGAGACACTCGGTTTTTACTTTATCATTTCTGATGTATCCGACATACCTCAATAATTTCAAGAACTGGTTTGCATAGTCCTCCATGGTAAACTATCCAAATTTCAGCTTCATCTCCTTGGGTGTTGTGAACTTGCCTCACATTCCCATCCCGATGCGGACAGTTCCTGTGTAAATGGTTTCCTCCACATTCCCAACATTGGAGTGGTTTTCCCATAGTTTCAACTCTTTGAATGTTGTGGAATTGACTTTCATTCCCATTCTGATGCAGACAATACTTAATCAGATGGTCTCCTCCACATCCCCAACATTGGAGTGGTTTCCTTGGCTTGTCTCCCATAATTCTGGAGGGCTTAGTCACAGCTTGTGATGGTTGCCTTTATGGATTTCGGGAGTGAGAAGGATTGAAACCTTTCTTGCTTTGGTCAAGATTCACATTCTTCTTGCGGGAATTTCTCCTAGTCCCTTTGGTATTTGTTATCTGATGCCTAGGTTTTATCTTCCCTTGAAGGTCTGTCAAACTCTATAGCATGGATGCAGTCAATTCATTTTCCTCTTCCAGAGCCTTGGTCATCCTTTCATTTTCCTTAGTACAACCCTGCAACTCCATCCTCAGGATCTTTATGGTAGCTACAATATTTGGGGGAGTCTCTTGATTCCTCTTCCCATTAAATTCTATTTCAACATCCTTGACTTGAACATCTCCCCCATAGCATTTTCCTTGAGCTCGTAGGGATCCTGTGCATCACTCATAATGTAAATATTCTTGGAACTGATCTTCTTGGTCGGACTAATACCAACTTATCAACTTGCACTATGACTCTGCAAAATGTGTTCAGGAACACCATTGTTAAATTATAAATTTATAACATTCTCAGAAATTTATAATTACTTACATGTATTTGGAAAAATCATATATATTGATAACTTGTCAAACACACAAAATTTTCTCTTCATAAACAACTACTGTCTCAGGGGGATGACGGGGGTCAAGGGGGCTTGCCCCCTTATGGCTTACTGTAGAGCGGGTTGAGGGCCGTTCCCTCATGGTTTTTGTTGTTGTAAATCTTTCGATTTCACGCAATCTGGCGCATAGCTTCACTGCCATTTTCCAACTTTCTGACACATGTAAATCCCACTGAAAAATCTATTGAATTTTCCTGTTTCGACCAAACTCATCTTTTCCACTCGACCGACGAAACTCTGGTTTCCTTCCGACGTGTTGACAAAATTTGCCAAGTTTTTTCTGACACGTATCGACAAACTCGCCATTTTCATCCAATCGGTAAAACTCACCAACTTTTCCGATGTGTCGGCAAAATTTCGATCTTTCTTCCGAACAACAAAACTTGCCAAAGTTTTTGATGTATATAAAAAATTCAATATTTCTTCCGATCAGCAAAACTTGGCAATCTTTCCAACATGTCAGCAAAATTCATCGAGTTTACACAACACATCGGCAAAATTCATGTTTTCTTGCCGACGCAGAAATTTCGGCACTTAGAAAAATTTGAATTTTTTCTTCTTCTTCTTCTTTCTTTCCTTCATCGACAAAAACTCAACTTTTCACCCGACATGTATCGACTGAAACTTGACTTTCCACCCGACACATATCGACTGAAACTTCACAAGTTTTCAGATGTGTTGGAGAAACTCAGCCCATGTATCGGTAAAATTCACCGACTTTTGCCGATTTTTCAAACACTTATAAAATTTCGTAAAATTTTTCTATTTCTTCCTCTTCAAGTTGGCTCAAATCAGCCCTTTCATGCTGACATGCATCGGCTCAAATCATCCTTTCATGTCAACATGCATCGGCTCAAATCAACTAACTCAACCGTCACAGTCAACACTCCAGCACTTAGAAAAATTTCAAATTTTTTTCTTCCTTGTTGGTGCAATTTAGACTTTCACCCCGACATAGTCACTGCAAACCTCGTCATCTCGGCTCAACTAACTCAGTCGACATGTGTTGGCTCAATTCGACTAATTGAGTCGACAGAAAAATTTCCAAAACGTAGAAAAATTTTGGAAAATTTATCCTTTTTGATTTTTTTTTCTTCTGCTGAACAAAGAGGGTGATCTAACCTCTGTCAACTACTCTTCATGGCCCATTGAGGCCCAATGCTGCAACACTGCTCTGATACCACACTGTCACGTCCCCTCTCGTTTGAGAGGACGTGACTGCTGCAATGCTGCTATAAAAATTCATTGAAATAAAACATACACAGATGCATAGCCAATGCAATTATACAGTGGAAGAAAATCATCCATCCAAGCATTTGACATGTTCATAATAATTCATAAAATAAGCAAATATAGTTGCAGAGGTTAAACACCCAAGAATACTTATCTTGAAAAAGAGTTGTCCCACAACCAGCTATGTCGCTGCAACGTTCCACCCAACCATAGGCCAATGTGCTCATCAATCTCTTAGCACCACAACCACCCCCAAGCTGGGCATGATTTCCACAAGGAATAAAGGAATGAACGACTTACACACAGCAAGACATACATCCACAATCAAGCGAACACACAGTTGGGTTTCATGGTATGCTAAGGCAACAAGCCAACCACATAAGGGTTCCTTGGACTTACTCAGCCAAGCCACAAGCACATCCAAAAACAGTCAACCATCTAACATATGGGTTCCTTGGAATTACTCATCCAAACCAACACCAGGATGAAATTCACAGCCAAATACAAGTTCTGCGTATGGACAAAAATGTCCTGGGAGCCAAAACCGATTTCAAGAAGAGTTCTTGGGAGTTAGGGGAGAAAGTATGACCCCAACAAACACCCAAAACGTGAATCCCTGCTATACATGCACTCAACAACACAAAAACAACTTCCTAGCCATGGAGAAAAAAATGGAGAAACTGCATAAAACGTGAAGGGGAGAGCCCAGGAGCTCCAACTACTTGAGAGAGCAAAACGTATGGGTGAATAATGACTTGGGCATGCATTTCCAAGCATTTAATTACCTAACAAGTAAAAAAAACGTTTTCCAAAAATGGGTGGCGAATTTGACTCCCATACTCTTCCCGTCCCCATGCATTAAATTTCCCTAACCAACTTCTAGATGACTGGGCACAAAAGACAAAATGGGTAGTTGACATCTTTATGGGTTCTCCCTTAGACATTTGGATTTTCCCCATTGGCTCAAAGGTTTGAATATTTCCCCTCCTTATTCCTTGTGAAATCATGCCCCCATCTCTTTAACGTTGCGACTCATAGCTAGTTGTGGTATTTTTATTAATTTTCATTTTACACGATGTCTCAAAACATATTGTGCCTGACTAGCACATAAACCATCGACATCGATTTTAATCGCCGATACATAAGACACTAAATCCATGGTGGGGAATTTTTATTGAGCTCCACACCATGATCAAATAAACATATTTACATCATGTGCAATTCAATACCATGTGGTCAAAACCGGGGTGTTACAAAAATAATCAAAATCCATAGGTTATGACCAATAGATAGGATTAGAGTAGTATGTAGTAGAGAGGAAGTGAAATGTGATGGATGATTGGATGAAACAACATAAATTGGAAATAGAGGTAGACAAATCATTTAAAAACCATGATTAGATTTAGCACATACATCCTCACCAAAGTTTCATCCACAATATGTTTGACACAAGTTTGGATAGATGCACAGTTTGAATACTCTCCTCGATCAAACCTCCAAACTATTCAAAATTTGTTGGACGGCTTAAGTACACATTTGTATTAAGTCAATAATGGTATAGAAGAATAGTAAAATGATGGGAACCAAAGAGTTAGTCCATCATACTCTTGCCCAAGTATTTTTGCTCTGCACCTCCATCATCATCATGGTCACCTCCTACCAAGACATGAGGTTTTTCTACACCTTGATCGTCATGGTCACCTAATGCCAAGAAATAAGATTTTTCTGCACCTCGAACATCATGGTCACCTCTTGCCAAGACATGAACTTTCAATTAATTCATTTCTGTTATTATTTTTTGTTTCATTTTGCGGAAATATGGAGCCCTCCATCTACAGTTTGTCTTCTTGTTTTGAGATTGAAGATTTTTTAGTTTCAACAATTTTTTCTTGAGCATATATTTCAGTCTTAGTTTTGTATCAACATTTTTTTTTATTATGAATATTTTGGAGCATTTGTTGTCTTGGTTATGTTTTCATTTTTAGAGTTGCATTTTGAAAATTTAACATGTTAAAGAGTTGATGATTTTGACAAAGTGATAATGTGAAAATTGTTTTTAATTTTGGATGAAACTTTTCATAAATAACTTTTTCACAATGTATTTTGAACGAGTATGGCTTGTTCAATAGTGGTTCGGGATTCTAGCCAACTACTTGAAATGTCATTTTTTTGTTGAATATCAATTTGACATCTGTGTATGTTGTGACTTTTAATTATGTTATTATTATTGTTGTTGTTTTTTATGTGCCTCAGTGAAGTGTTGGTTATGGTCCATTTCTTGGCTAGGGTAGGTTTCTTTGTAAAGGGCCATGTAAATCTAAGTGTTAAGAATACCCTTTGTTTCTAAGGGATTTCCTAAGATGAGTTTTTCAAGATCAAGGTGTTTTTTAATTAAAGATACAAAGTCTTCTAGTGACAAGGGGATTGAGGATATCAAATTTTTGTAGGGTGACACTAGCCATGGACAACCCTATTAATGTGTGTTATCTTCTTATACACTTGTTGGGATAAGCACTATGTCCATTTCTTCAGAAATATGGACATCAAGGAAAGAAAGGTTGTTGTCACCCTAGATTTGCATTGTAAATTGGATGTTTACGAAAATATTGTAAATATGGTTGGGAAATTGATCAATCTTGCATCGACAAAGAGGCCAAATTACTTATGTGTTTCATGATTCTTTCGATATCAAGTTGCTCCAAATGATTATTACACTACATATGAAACAATGCATTACCCTTGATTTATGCACGGGGGTGTGGTTCGCAAGAAATGATGGCCTATTTGAAGATATGATTAAAAGTCCGCAGTTTGTTGTTGCAACAAAAAGTTTGAGTATATTCCTTGGAAGTTATAAGGAGGAAAAATTAGTGAAAGAATCTAAGGTGCTTGTTCAAAAAATCATTGATAAAACAAATCCATTGGATTATTTTGATGGGGCATCACAAGGTGAGCCACCATCACTATGGTATAAAGATCACTATATGTCAATTTGAGGCTGCATTTAAGGTTAAAATAGATTCTATATTTTGTGTTTTTCATTGTAACATTGATGATTGGGACTCCATTTCCTTGATGTAAATGATTTAAGATTGATGTTTTAATATTTAACTATTACATTGTATTTCTTCTTTGTGATAGGAAATTAAGTTGGAATTTGACGAAGTTGGGGCCTATCTCTTCACATAGATAGTGTCCTAGTGCGAAAGGATAAATAAATATTTTGACAAGACTTTTGCTAAGAAGTACTGGGTCATTCTAGTACATGGAATCGTGTTAATGTATAGGTTTGTACCTTGGAAAATTATAATGGTTTATACTGCTTATGTTTGTAGTATTATGTCGATGGTGGAAGTTTGGGTTTATTTTGGTTAAAGATTGTGTTAGTCCCTTCAATGCTTCTAGTTCTGATTTGATGCTTGATTGAACCTGTTAGCTCTCCAGGAAACTCCTCTAGGTTGTAGCTCGAGGATGCCTGGTAACATCAATGTTTCTTCAATGGTTTACTAAATGGATTAAGTCAGATGACCTATAAGACCTCACTCACTCAAGACATGAATAAAACTCAATAAAAAAGATAAGGCTTGTAACTATAATGTTCATAGGGTTGATAATAAGTTGAATAAATGGAAAACTAACTATGCTGGCAGATTCATATATAAAGAAATCACATATGAATGGCTAATCATAACAAGGAAAGATACTTGCAATTCAACTCATCAACACAGAGATAGGATGACAACTATTTGGTATTAGACAAAAAGAATAAACCTGAATCAAACATCCAAGCACAAGTACAGAACATAAAAAGGATGGAACCTGAACATATAATGGAAAAAGAGCTTATATTAAATGATGAATAACATGAGAAGCTTGATTACAATAAGGGTCTAAAAGTATCTGAAGTCAAACCCTTGCTTCAACATTAGTCCTAGACTTTATAGCCTTTACAAAATTCATTTCAGATCCTGAAAAGTTGGATCGAATTTACTAAAAATAGATAAACATAACTATTTTGCAAAATTTAGGTAAAAAACCTTAACTTAAGTGCTAATCTATCTAACTCTAATACTTGTTCACTCCTTGAACTCTTTAATAACTACAGTGATCATTGAAGTAGAACTAGGCCCTGTTATCTGACATATAAGTCACGGTTTGTCAAAAGTAGGTAGGGTTTGTGACCCATTTCACCTCACTGGCACCTTCAAAACTGGAACAGACCCAATCTACTGGTGCTTTTAATTAATCTTCAACTTCATAACTCATCCCTGAGGTGTTTGGATCAATCAAAATTGGTTCTGTGTGGAAGCATGTCTTTTTTCACTGTTCTGTGCTTTCGGTGGCTAAGAAAAGAAAATTCTGGGTTTGTAAGCTGCCAAAAGCTCTGCTTTCGGTGGCTAATGAACAACTGCTGCGTTTTCCTAAGCCACTAAAAGCTCTGTTTTTGTAAAATTTAATTAGTATTTTAATCAACCTTTTACAGCTTCACTTTTGTCCTTCTGGTACTTCTTCAACCTGCATAGGGTTTGGAATAACAGCAACATCATGGGCCGCCTCTGCTAGGGTTTCCAACGTAAGGTCTGTTTTAGGGTTTGAATCCTTCTTCTGCAACCTCGACAGTCTGATCATCCTGTAGAGCTTGGAATTGTCTTCATTAATCTCAGATTTCTTTTTTTGCAGCAGGATATACATCCCTCTCATTTCTAGAAGAGAATCATGCAATTCAATATTTCTTTTGGTTAATCTTGCATTAGTCCTTTTGATTTCTCTTTCTAAGACCTCTAGTTCATGTACTTTCCCTAATAGCTGGTTGATTCTCTGGGACCTAGGTTTACTGGAGGAAGCTTCTGCCATTGGTTCACCCTGGTCCTCCTTTGGTGTGGGTGATGGAAACTCCTCTTGCCCTACTTGAAACTGTTCTGCTAGGTTATCTTCTTGTTCCTCTTGATCTTTAAATTCCGAGTAAGGTAGGTTGAGTATGTTTCTGTCTGGTGCTAAAAATTCCTCTGCCTTTCCACTAAAATCTAGATTTCTCTTGGTTTTGTTGGTCTTGGGAGTTGGAGAGGGCTGATCCACTGCCACTGGTGAGATGGCTCTCCTCTTCCTCTTGCCACTCCTGGGAGTGGTGGACTTCTTTGAAGGGGACTTCTGTTTGTCTTCTGGATGCAAGCCTGTCTCAAACTCATTCCAAAATAAGAAGTATGTCCATGCTATGTTTCTTCTTTGCAGTAGTTCTTGGGCAATGAGCTTTATCAGGCCATGATGGGATAGCCTGCCTGCGATTTTGGTGGGCTGGGATTTGACCTGATGGGCCATCTTGGTCAGGCTCTTGTGTAGGTAGAAAGGAAGGTTCAGTGGGATCCTTCTAGTGAAATGGTTCATCAATTTAAAGTGGTATATCATCACCATGTCATACCTTCCTTCACAAGTTATATAAACCAGGATTGCTTTCAACAACTGCTGCCACTTCTCCTCAAGCCAGGTTGAAGGGATGCTTTTCTTCCATACTACATTCTTGTGTTCAGGATTCTAGTAAGACCTGAATTCCACATCCTTTGTGATGGTGGTTTTGAACAATTTATCCCCAGTCCTTGGGAGTTCTGCTACTTCTGCTATTAGGGCCTCATCAACCTAGAACTCTTCTCTGCCTATCAATGCCTTCAAGCCATCAAAATAGAGAGCAAAGGATTCTGCCACTTGCTGGTGGGATCCCTGAATTTTCTCACAGAACCTGTAATAGCCTACATCTTTGAAGAATTGGCATACCTCTAGGTGTGACTCGAGATAGCCAATGTCCCCAAATTCCTGTCTGAGGGCAGGTCCTCCTCCTTTATTCATTAATGGACTGCTCTCCTTGTACCTACAAAAATCAAAATTCAAATCCTAGGGAAGGAGATTACCATGCTGGATTCAGGAAGGGCTTGGATCAGTGAGGATGCATGCAGGAAAATGTGGAATGGACTGAGGAGAGGGTGCTAATTTTGAGGGGCTGATCAGTGATTGGTACTTGAGCAGGGGGATAGTAAGTTCTGATGAGACCCGTGAGATGGCCAGTGCAGTGTTCATTTTAACTGGAACTTAATGCTTTGTGGTAGTTCAGCTGTAGTCATGGGACACGTGGAGGGTATCTATGGTTTGGGTCTTTTATCAATCACTTCAGTTTCATAACGACCTCTTCTTTACCAGCTCATGATTTTTCGGAATCCCAGTGTTTTCGGCGGTTAAGTGCTCGATAGTGGCGCTCCTCATGCCGACGGTGGTTCATTTTGATGGATGTACTAACCGTTTTCTTCTTTTGGAGCTTTTGGTGGTTAAGGTAATCTTGGATCCAGTTTGTAGCTGTCGAAAGATGGGATTTTTGGTGGCTAATGAACTGTTGAGAAGTTCACCTAAGCCATTGAAATCTGTTTTTTTTTCAAAATTTTATTAAAAATGGTGTTAATGAGCTTTCAGTGGTTAATGTATTCCTGGATCAAACTTTTAAGCTGTCAAAAGATGGGATTTTCAGTGGCTAATGAATTGTTGAGAAGTTTGCCTAAGCCACCGAAAGCTAAACTTTGATTTTTATGGAAAAACAGAGCACAAGGCGTTCCAACTTTGTTAAACATACCAAAATATTTCATAATGTGCCTTGAAATCTTCTTCACTATGGAAAAATAAATTTTTTGAATTTGACCTATTGAAGACTAATTTATTTAAGAGATAACATCTGGCTCCTACTCTGGGATGGGAACCTTCCTGTGAGGTCCCAAGAACCCTAGACCAAATTCCTTTCCTGAAAAATAAGAATTAAACCTATCTTCTACTGTTGCATTGGGCATGGAGTTTATTTTCATTAAAAAAAACAACAAATAATATTTTACAATAATAAGGCTTTAAAGCCTTAGATGAAATAGAGTTTCAGAAATCTCCCATTGACTGGGCCATCAAACACCTCCTCGCCTTCCATATTTGGTAGTTTGAAAGTGTTGTTCTGTTGTACCTGAGCTATCACAAAAGGGCCTATCCACAGAGATTCAAATTTACCATGCTTTCCCTTGTCCTGCCTGACAACATCCCATTTCAGAACCCAATCTCCAACCTAAAAATTGTCCACCTTTTTCTTCTTGTCAAAAACACTTTTAATCTTCTTTTCATGATGAGCTTCTAACTTCTCCACCACTCGTTCCTTGACTTACTACAACTCAACCAAATCAATCATCCTCCTTACCATGTCATTTGGTTCATCCTGTTCCTCCTGAAAGAATTTTGCAACTAGTAGAATAAGATGAATGGGAAAAATGGACTTAGTACCATAAACCAACTTGAAAGGAGAAGTCCCTATGGATTTTTTGTCAGTCACTCTGTCAGCCCATAGAGCAAACTTTAGCTTAGAATCCCAGCTCTTCTAATGATTCTAACTAGGATTTTATTGGATGACTCAACAAGGCCATTGACTTGAGGGTAATAGGAAGTGGAATGCACCAATTTGATGCCCATTAAATCACATATGTTAACCAATGCCCTGAATTTAAAAGCTGGAGCATTATCAGTCACTAGTCTTACTGGGCAACCAAATCTGATAAAGATGTTCTCATATAGAAACTTCATGATGACTTGGTGAGTGGAATTCCTTGTGGGGACTGCCTCTATCAACTTGGTGAAATAATCAGTGGCTATTAGGATCCACTTGTGTTGACCACTTGATGAAGGATTTATCTCACCTATGAAATCAAGACCCCACTGTTGGAAAGGGCCATTCACTACAATAGGCCTAAGGGGAAAATATCTGAGCTACTGCTTTCCTATGAATCTTTGGCATTTGTCACAGGCTTTTACAAAGGTACACACATCAAAGAAAAGAATAGGCCAATAGTACCCATCCCTCAGAATCTTGTGGGCTGTGGTCTTCCATTAATGATGGCCCCCACATGTGCATGAATGAAACTGATGTATGACCTAAAATGACTCTTCTTTATCTAAGAAACTTAGCAAAATACCCAAAGGATCTTTCCAATACAACAGCTTATCAATTAGACAAAATTTAACAGACTTAAGCTTAAGAGCCCGTTCTTGAGTTAGGCTCAACCCAGGGGGAACTTCTAAACTTTGCAAGAAATGAATAATACCTGAGTACCACTCGCATGAAGACAAGTTCTCTATCACTTGTTGGCTGTCACGCTGCTCCTAAACTATCTCTACTTCTGTTGCTACCTCTCTCTGCAGGTTTGATGAACTTATACCAATGAAATTCATTCCCAATAGATCACAATTTTCTTCAGCCATGAGCTTAGCTAGACCTTTCCCTTTCACTAGATTAGTGTGCTTTACTTCTATGTCAAACTCAATAATCTTGGCAATCCATTTGGCTCTCTTTCCGTCAATGTCAGGCTAGGTCAAGACATCCTTCACAGCAGCTGAAGGGACATAGGTAAGGACCTTTGCATGTAGAATGTAAATCCTGAAGGCTTTCAATGACTGAATGAGAGCATAGGCCTATTTCTCAATAGGATCATATTTTAATTCAGCATCCCTCAATGTCTTGCTGAAGAAAGCAATGGGGTGATCAAGGTCTTCCCCATTTTTCTGTAATAGAACTGCTACCACTGTGTCATACGAAGCAAAGGAGAAAATGTAGAAACCCTTGGTGTAGTTTGGATTGATCAAAGTGGGAGCTTCCATGATAGCCTTCTTGATGCCTTCAAAAGAGTTTCTTTCTTGCTCTGTCCACTTGATTTCATTTTCCTTCCTCAACATAGAGGTTATGTGTTTTACCAACTCAGAAAAATTTGGGATAAACCTCCTGACAAAATTTATCTTACCCGGGAATGACTGAATGTCCTTTTTTGACCTAGGTATGGACAACTTATGGATTGCTTCAACTCGAACAGGATCAATATTCACACCTTCTACTGAGATTATGTGGCCTAGGAGTTTTCCCTCCCTGAGAGAAAATTGAGACTTCTTTGTGTTTAGAGATATCCCAAACTGTCTACATTTCAAAAACACCTTCCTCAAGTGCTGCAAATGTTCTTCATGGTTGTTGGAGTAAACAATGAGGTCATCAAGGTATATGAGAACAAAATTGTCTTTCAATCCCACAAAAGCTATGTCAATGGCTCTTTGAAAGGTGGCCCCAACATTCATTAGCCCAAATGGCATCTTGACATACATGAAAGTACCCCAGGGAGTGGTAAATGCAGTTTTCTCTTGATCATCAGGGTGTACAGAAACTTGATTGTAGCTAGAGAAACCATTTAGGAATGACATGACACTAGCTCTTGAGACTCTTTGCAACAGATGCTCCATATTGGGAAAGGGGTAGTTGTCTTTCTTAGAACATTTGTTTAGGTTTATGAAATCAATGCATAACTGGATCTCCCCATTTTCTTCCTCACTATCACTAGGTTTGCAATCCATTTGGAATATCTCAGTGGGACTATGATTTTTGCATTAAGGAGCTTTTGGATTTCTTTCTCAATCACTAGGAGAAGGAGGGGACTGATAAGTCTTAGCTTTTGTTTGAAAGGGATGGTGTCCTTTTCCATGGGAATCCTATGTTGGATGATAGCTGTGTCATAGGTTTTTTAGATCACTATATTCCCAAGCAAATACATCAGCAAACTCTTTCATAAGACTGCACAGTTCTGACTTCTGATCAGCAGTTAACTTAGAGGACAAATTTACCAATTTTGGATGACTTTGGCTACCTAGGTTGTGCTCATGGATAGCAGGGTCTTTCTCCCTTTTGACAGGTTTAAAGGGGACATCATTATGATCAAAAAGTTCTTCTAGGGGCGCCAGACCCCGAGGTATATAATTGCTAGGTAGCTGAACAATATTATGATTTCCTATTTTATCTTCTAATTTGAGCCTCTGGGATTCTTCCATATTTAGGTTTTCTTGATCAATATGCATATCATAAAACTCATCTACAACCTGGAGGAATTTACTAAGTTCATCATCATTTTCAAAGACTTTCCAAAATTTCACATTATCAGGGAGGGATGGCCTATACTTTACTTGGATCTCATAGCTCAGCTTAGGAGGCAAAGGGGGAATGAACATACTTGCAGAGACATCAAGGGAATCAGCTAGATGGTTCATAGCCCTAGGTATATATGAGAGTTAAAAAAACATGAAAGAGTCCCTGAGTTTCCATACCTCATCTCTATATGACTTCAACCTGACATTCTTTGCTTGAAAATTATTGTTCACCTACTGTATGATGAGATTTGCGTTTCCAAAGATCTTCAGGAACATGATTTCCATTTCCTTGGCATCCTTCACTCCCATCAACAACACCTCATATTCTTCTATGTTGTTAGTAGTCTTGAAATCAAGCTTATAAGACAAATGTATAGTCTCCTTTGAAGGATAAATCAGGACTATACCTGCACCTGTTGAGGCTTGAGTGCTGGCCCCATCAAAAAAATGCTCCAGACAGAGGTCGTTACTTCCTTAGGTGGCTGATAGGTAGGATTTGTAAGCCGTATGGATGTTGGCTGGGAATCATCTATCTGTAGGATGCATGTCCCAAAGTCTGTCTCTATTGCATAGATGGGATGATTTATAGAGTTCTTGGCATTATTGATGATGTAGGTGAACTAGTTCTCTCTGTAGAGTCTCTTGGTCTCCCCTCCAAACATTGGGATTGTAGCATATGTAAGGTCCATCTGAAGGGTACCAACCAACCTTTTACTCCATGAGCGAGACAAAAGGAGGCCAAACTTAGGTGGGATGTCAGCCACTACTATGTCCATTACTATGCTTTTTGAAGGCATCTGGGAGAGGTTTATGATAAGGTCTTTGATGAGGCCCAGGCATTTGACCTTCCTAGAGTCAAAAGAGAACAAATCATAGTGGGGTTTTGTAATGCTGAGGCCAAGATCATCCATTACTGCTTTTGGCATTAGGTTATGGGATGCTCCTGAGTCAAGCAAACAATTGTGAAGGATCTTATCATGGATGTTCAAAGATATGTAGAAAGGTGGGAAAGACTCATCCAACTCTTCAGTCATAGGACCTAGGTTTACTGTGGGCTTATCATCTTGCAAGTTCACAAATTTAGCATCTATGGGTGTCCTTGGCTGAAGAGATTCCAGTATGGATGACTTGAAGGCATCATTCTTCATAAGCTCTATCAAGGGAAAAGGGATTTTTAACTTATGAATTTCTGACTCAAGATTGAAAGAATAGGATAATTTGTCAGAATTTCTTACCTCTTGTGGTGTGGCTTTGAGTTGAATAGGATCATGGGATGATGGCTGTAATGGCCTTTACTGCTGTTTTGGAGGAACATCCATCTTCTTTGTAGGAGCAACGATCTTTTTAGCAGGAGGAGCAGGCTGCTTTATAGGGGTAGGACTCTTCTTCATAGGAGCAACAATTCTGGATCTCAAATTATAACCTTCTTGATACAAATATTCTTCCATGATATGCTCATTCAGGAGGGCTTCCTCATAATATACTTGTGTCAGGAAAGAGAGATATACTTTATCTTCCATACAGTTGATATTGTCTTCTGCCTCCCCTTCTTCCTGAGCAAACTCTTGTTCTTCTTCTAGCACAACATTCTGAAAAGGAGCTCTGATTCTTTGATCCTCAGCTTGATTCCTATCCCTTTGAAGGATATGAGCTAGTGGGTTATTCCTTCTGTAAGGGACAAAAATTAGGGTTTATGGGAGCAAAATCATTTGTCCCTTTACCTCTCACAGGTATTTTCCCTTGGTCTTTAAGTCTAGACATTTCAGTTGTCAGACTGTCCAACATTTTGGCCATTTTATTCTCTGATGAAGAAGCCCCTAGAGGATCTGAGGGTTGCTTCTTCCTGTCCAGTTTTCCCTTTACCTTCTGAGATGCAACAATATTGGACTCAACTTCAAGAGCAACATCTTGCATGAGTGACAAAGAAGCATATCTTCTTTCTCTCAGAAGAAGACATAACTCAAAATCAAAGGCATTGGCACAAGTGATTTTGGTTGAAGTGTCAGTTGGCTTGATCTTAGCAGGGATCTTGCTGAACATTTTTTGAAATCTTTTTATGAAATTGGAAACAAACTCACCATTCTCTCTCCTCAAATTTCTAAATTCAGTGATATAGTAAAGGTGGTCTCTTCTTTCTCCCTAATGCTTCAAAAATATGTCATGTAGGGCTTCAATGCCTACTATTGATCTAGCAGGAAACTCTTTGAACCATTCCCTAGCCTGACCATCTAGACTTTGCACAAAAACCCTAGTTCACACATCCTCTTGTTCAATGTTTATATTCTCAGCACAAATGTAGAATGCCTCTAAGTGTTCTTCAGCTGTGAAATCTCCCTCCCCAGTAAACTTAGGCATGTATTTTAGATAATCTCCAGTAGGCATAACAGAGAGGGGTTTAGGAAAATTTAGAGGGGCATATATGGAAACAAGGATCCTTTCCATTTTGGTGAGAGGGGCAGCCATATTGGATGTGGGTATGGAAAGGGCAGAAGGAGATAGTGCTGGTGTGGGTAGTAACTGAGAGAGTATTTGTGGTGGATTTATTTCATTGGAGTTTCCAGGGATTGGATCTACACAAGCAACAGTGCTTGAAGATTCCTTAACCCTAAAATTTTCTGATTCAATTATAAATTCTTGAGAATTATATGTTTCAGCAGAAGAAGATTGAAATGGAGGTCTATTTGATATAATAGCAAAAATACCTCTGGAAATACCTGATGTAGCTCCCCTTGCAGCTTTGGAGGTCGGTCTTAGTGAAGCCCTTGCTCTTCTTAAAATCTCTTCTGGATCTGAAACAGGTGTTATTGGTGTCCCTTGAGGGTTTGCTCTGGTACTTGGTCTTCTTGAAGCCACCTTATTCCAATGGAGTCGCCAGATAGATGATTACAACCAAAATAGTGTCCAGACTTTGTCTATCATCAAAGTAGGATTTATGTCGTCCCTAAGGTAAGTTGAGCTTCAATATCCTCTCCCTAGAAACGACGCCAATTCGTTAGCTCTCCAGGAAAATACTCTAGGTTGTAGCTCGAGGATGTTTGGTAACTTCAATGTTTCTTCGATGGTTTACTAAATGGATCAGGTCAGATGACCTATAATACCTCACTCACTCAAGACATGCATAAAACTCAATAAAAAAGATAAGGCTTCTAACTATCAATGTTCAGAGGGTTGATAATAAGGTGAATACATGGAGAACTCACTATGCTGGCAGATTCATATATAAAGAAATCACATATGAATGGCTAATCATAACAAGGAAAGATACTTGCAATTCAACTCATCAACACAGAGATAATATGACAGCTATCTAGTATTAGACAAAAAGAATAAACCTGAATGAAACATCCAAGCATAAGTACAGAACAAAAAAGGGATGGAACCTGAACATATAATGGAAAAATAGCTTATATTAAATGACGAATAACATGAGAATCTTGATTACAATAAGGGTCTAAAAGTATTTGAAGCTGAACCCTTGCTTCAACATTAGTCCCAAGCTTAATAGCCTTTACATAATTTTATTTCAGATCCTGAAAAGTTGGATTGAATTTACTAAAAATAGATAAACATAACTATTTTGCAAAATTTAGGTCAAAAACCCTAACTTAAGTGCTAATCTATCTAACTCTAATACTTTTTCACTCCTTGAACTCTTTAATAACTGCAGTGATCACTGAAGTAGAACTAGGCCCTATTATCTGACAGATAAGTCACAGTTTGTCAAAAGTAGGTAGGGTTTGTGACCCATTTCACCTCGCTGGCACCTTCAAAACTGGGATAGACCCAATTTACTGGTGCCTTTAATTAATATTCAACTTCATAACTCATCCCTGAGGTGTTTGGATCAATCAAAATTGGTTATGTGTGGAAGCATGTCTTTCTGCACTGTTATGTGCTTTCAGTGGCTAAGAAAAGAAAATTCTGGGTCTGTAAGCTGCCGAAAGCTCTGCTTTTAGTGGCTAATGAACAACTACTGTGTTCGCCTAAGCCACTGAAATCTCTATTTCTACAAAATTTAATTAGTCTTTTAATCAACCTTTTACAGCTTCACTTTTGTCCTTCTGGTACTTCTTCAACCTGTATAGGGTTTGGAATAGCAGCAGCATCATGGGCTGCCTTCGGATCCTGAAGGCTTATTGCTACCTTTGCTAGGGTTTCCAGCGCAAGGTGTGTTTTAGGGTTTGAATCCTTCCTCTGCAAACTCAATAGTGTGATCATCCTGTAGATCCTAGCATTTTCTTTCATTAATCTTAGATTTCATTTTTTGCAGCAGGATATACATCCCTCTCATTTCTAGAAGAGAATCATGCAATTCAGTATTTATTTTGGTTAATCTTGCATTAGTCCTTTTTATTTCTCTTTCTAAGACCTCTAGTTCATGTACTTTCCCTAATAGCTGATTGATTATATGGGACATAGGTGTTTTGGAGGAAGCTTCTGCGATTGGTTCACCATGGTCCTCCTTTGGTGTGGGTGATGGAAACTCCTCTTGCCATACTTGAAACTGTTCTACTAGGTTATCTTCCTGTTCCTCTTGATCTTCAGAGTCTGAGTAAGGTAGGTTTAGTATGTTTATGTCTGGTGCTAAAAATTCCTATGCCTTTCCACTAAAATCCATAATTCTCGTGGTTTTGTTGGTCTTGGGAATTGGAGTGGGATGATCCATTGCCATTGGTGAGATGGCCCTCCTCTTCCTCTTGCCACTCCTGGGAGTGGTGGAATTATTTGAAGGGGACTTCCCTTTGTCTTTTGGCTGCAATCCTGTCTCAAACTCATTCCAAAATAAGAAGTATGTCCATGCTATTTTTCTTCTTTGCAGCAGTTCTTGGACAGTGAGCTTTATCAAGCCATGATGGGATAGCCTACCTGCAATTTTGGTGGGCTGGGATTTGACCTGATGGGCCATCTTGGCCAGGCTCTTGTGTAGGTAGAAAGGTAGGTTCAATGGGCTCCTGCCAGTGAAATGGTTCATCAATTTAAAGTGGTATATCATCACCCTGTTATACCTGCCTTCACAAGTTATATAAACCAGGATTGCTTTCAACAACTACTGCCACTTCTCCTCAAGCCAGGTGTAAGGGATTCTTTTCTTCCATACTACATTCTTATGTTTAGGCTTAAAGTAAGACCTGAATTCCACATCCTTCGTGATGGTGGTTTTGAACCATTTCTCCCCAGTCCTTGGGAGTTTTTCTACTTCTGCTATTAGGGACTCATCAACTTGGAACTCTTCTATGCTTATCAATGCCTTTGAGCCATCAAAAGAGACAACAAATGCTTTTGCCACTTGCTGGTGGGATCCCTGAATTTTATCATAGAACCTGTAACAACCTGCATCTTTGAAGAATTGGCATATCTTTGGGTGTGACTCGAGATAGCCAATGTCCCCCAATTCATGTCTAAGGGCAGGTCCTCCTCCTTTATTCATTACTGGACTGCTCTCCTTGTACCTGCAAAAATCAAAATTCAAATCTTGGGGAAGGAGATTACCGTGCTGGATTCAGGAAGGGCTTGGATCAGTGAGGGTGCATGCAGGAAAATGTGGAATGGACTGAGGAGAGGGTGCTGATTTTGAGGGGCTGATCAGTGATTGGTACTTGAGCAGGGGGATAGTAAGTTCTGATGAGACCTGTGAGATGGCCAGTGTGGTGATCATTTTAACTGGAACTTAACGCTTTGTGGTGGTTCGGCTGTAGTCATGGGACAGGTGGAGGGTAGCTAGCATTTGGGTCTTTTATCAATCACTTCAGTTTCATAACGACCTCTTCTTTACCAGCTCATGATTTTTTGCAGTCCAATCTTTTCGGTGGTTAAGTGCTCGATAGTGGCGCTCCTCATGCTGATAGTAGTTGATTTTGACGGATGTACTAACCATTTTCTTCTTTTGGATATTTTTATGGTTAAGGTAATTCGGGATCCATTTTTTAGCTGCCGAAAGCTGGGCTTTTCGGTGGCTAAGGAACTGTTGAGAAGTTCGCCTAAGCCACCGAAAGCTGTTTTTTTCAAAATTTTATTAAAAATAGAGTCAGTGAGATTTTGGTGGTTAATGTATTCCTGGATCAAAGTTTTAAGTCGCTGAAAGCTGAGATTTTTGGTGGCTAATGAATTGTTGAGAAGTTTGCCTAAGCCACCGAAAGCTAAACTTTGATTTTTATCGAAAACATAGCACAAGGCGTTCCAACTTTGTTAAACATACCAAAATATTTCATAATGTGCCTTGAAATCTTCTTCACTATGCAAAAATAAATTTTTTGAATTTGACCTATTGAAGACTAATTTATTTAGGAGATAACATAACCCTTTGTTGTAGCTTCATTGGTTTCATTTGATTTCCTTTGATTCAATGGTTTGAGGAAAATTGTTTTTATTTCTTTTCACTTCCATGAATTAAGCATCTTCACTTTTTAGAATGTATTTACTTATTTGATATTTTCTTTGAAAATACTTATTAGTATTCAGAAATGGAAATGGGTTTTGCATAGCTAAGCGAAGAGAAAAATGGTCTATATGCTAGGTTCCTACACATTCATCGTAGGAGACCTATTGGCATGAGTCTGACATTCCTCTAATGTAATTGGTATAATTTTCATATGTCATGGATTATATTAGGAAACCTTCATGGGGAAGAAAACCCACTGTATTGAACGACAATTCCTTTGTCATTTAAGTTTACCAATTTCATTATTTGGATTGGAATCATCAATCTAATATAAATTAGGGTGCACTTAATCTTTATGATGTGCCTAATCTTGCTCGCCATATTTTGAAAGTATTCATTATTTGCATAGTCCTAATATATCTTAATATCAACCTTGGCTCATTGCGTTTTTTCTAAGTATACACAGGTACAACAGGAGTTGTGTCCACCGCCGGTGAACACTTGAATCAAACCCCTTGTTCCTAGCTCAATATTTTTCACCAGATTCTCTTTTTTGAATTCCACAACACACATTTTGTTTCCTTATTGTCTTAGATTCAATTTCATATGTTCATGGTAATTCATGAGGTTGAGCTCAGATACCAAATGTTTTTCAGCTTCTTGATAACTAACCATGTAAGTTAGCTTGTCCTCCACCTTCTCTTTCAACGTAGCAACTTGTTTTTCCATAACTTATGCCATTATATATATTGATGACATCTTGATTTTTAACAAAACATCTTGACATCTTTTATATTGATTTTTATTATGTAAATTTATAACAAGGAACAACATATACGTTACCGCAATTCAAAGTTGACATACTCACTTCAGGTATTGTCTCTTATCCCTTTTTGTTAGAATTTGATTATATTGCTATGCAATACTAATGCGAGCTTTATATTTCTATCTTGTAGCCATGCCTTGGAGGATATTTTAAAACTCTATTGTTTGTTAACATTTGCTCAGACCCTAAGTATTTTGGTGAATCATTGTGTAGGCACCATGCTTGTGAATTTGATGAAGGAAATGAAGTGGAGGAATGCCAAAATTTGGCCGGTCATGATGGGAATCATGACTACAAAAAATTCATACATGTATGGATATCTTTTCTTTCTTTGACAGATCATCCAACTGCAACAAATCTTGGTGCATGAAGGTTGGACATGAAATACTTCTTCATAAGTGCAGTTCACCACAACACATGTGAAAGATGGAGTATTCTCATCCAAGATGCAAAAATCCTTTCGTGATACCGATTGAGCTTTGGGAATGGGGATCATGAAAACATTGTTTGTCATGAAAGATATTGTCCCAAAAAATGCATCATGGAGGGGTGTCCCAGAAGCTGCGATTACAAAGATCACTTCCATGAATTGACAAGTGATTAACATCTTTCTAGTAATGAGAATTCTTGTTATAAGAAATGTGAATTAGATGGAAATTATGGAATTTTCATTGAACTTGTAAAATAGACACACTCATTTCAGGGCATAAGAGGTTCCTTTGAGTATGAACACAACTCTGAAAAAAATAGTTTGCAAAAGGATTGTTGCATTGCCATTCTACCTTTTAAAAGATGTCATGATGGTGTGCATCTTCACAATGTCACATACTAAATCCAGATGTTGTGCATTATTTAAAGATTATATGTCAATCTTGTGGGTATTTTTGTCAACAAACCATCAATCATTATGTTTTATAGAATACAGTTCATGGGAACATGAGGAGTGTTAATTTAATTTTTGCATCATATCAAGAAGAATTCTATATCCAGGGTAGGAAATATACTTAGGGGGAATTTGGTATGATAGAGGTGTATAACATGCATTGTAAAGCACAAGGTAGGGGACACATTCATTTGATTTACCTTTCTATGAATGATAACTACACAAGTCGCATCTATGATGATTCTCGACATGAGACAGGAAATTATGGCCCCAAAGACTATAAACCTAAAGATGAGCTTGCTCATGAGACTTATTTGAAGAAAATGTGGTTTGAATATCCTTGTACTGAAGAGGATCATAAGGAGTTTTCCCTATGTAGTAATCTTTGCAATTCAACATAGCATAATGAAATTGATGCTATGAAAAGGACTTCCTCAATGGCATCCTCTACAGGTCACACAACTGCAGATGGTCATGTTTTTCCTTGTAACCATTCCAAGAACATATCGTAGCATGTTTCTTTTGTTATTGAAAAGACTAGTTGAATGTCTAGTACTTATATAAAACCAACCATGGAAAATTTATATATCAACACAATTGAAGGTTGGGTTGTGTGTATGAGGCTATTGTTCGATTCATTATTACTTGGCGTTGAACTCCTAGTGATGATTCTTTATATGTGTTCTGTTTGACAAGACATCAATACTTTCTTTAGAAATGCAGGAGATCAAGGAATATATAGTGGACATGCTTCTTCAATATGTTACAACAAGGGGAACCAATTATTCTTCTGGTATGAAACTGGAAGCACATGTAATTTATTGGGGATCCAGTCATCCTAATGTGGCCAAGAAGAAGCCAACGAATATATTTTTGAGTGATGGTTGAAACAATGATATGAGAGATCCTCTTTAGTTTGTGAATAGACTAAAGACAACAGAAATAGGGATGATATTCCATACCATCATGTTTGGAACATATCCTATAGTTTCTATTTTGGAGAAAATGGAAGGACTTGATAATGGCTCTTTTGAACATTGTCTTGACGAAGTGCAACTACCACGAAGCTTTGAGATTATAGAAACTAGTATAAATACTAATGTTGGAGCTTTAATATGATGATGGTTCCTCCCAATTTTAGGGTCAAATTTATAACCTTTATTATAGTTTTCTTCCATTCTAGGATATGGTTTTGTAGGAATTGAAAATTTTAGCCTTTAGGTTGACGCTTGACTGAACCTACCTTATTTCTTTCTTTTGAGTAAGAAGTTGCCTCTTTATTAGAAAATTAAATATAGTTAACTATACATTAATTTGCAATGATAAGTTAGGTGATTAACAACTCATGATAACTTTCTGTCTCTGCAAATTGACAAGATACAAAGGTTTCAAGGCGGGTCATGAGATTATTTCAGTTGCAACTGATTTGGTTGGCAGAGGAATTTACATTGAGCATGTAGATATTGTCGTTAACTATGACATGCCATATTATGAAGATACTTACTTGTTCAGGGTATGCTACTTATATAGGGTCACAATCAACATTTTTGAATAAGATTTTCTCAAGAAGTGGTCCATCTCATGGTTCATTAATTGGTAGCAATGCAGATAGTGAACATAAAAGCATATGGGTCGAGGATGATGGTTGTGTGTTTAGGTCCCTATTCTATCAGTGTGAAGCTTTTGGTGTTCATGTCATGGCCAGTAATGTATCCAATATTTCTTTCCTTGATAAGGTAATTTAAATTCTCCCCCTTTTTAATATAATATTCCATTTTAAACGAATTCTCGGTGTACTTAACAATGAGAATTATTTTAATGGTAATTAGCTTGGTTTGCAGGATTTTTTTCTTTCTTTTTTCCAGAAATCATGTGAAGGTAGTTGATGTTGAACTTGTAACACAAAGAGAGGTATGTTATATGAATATCCTACTACCATTTCATCAATAGAAAATTAATAATTTTTGTAGTGCTTGTGTAATTAGTCTTTTATTCATGGATGTTTTATACAATGCTTCTATGAATGGTTATCTATGTTCATGAGCATGGGGTTAAGACTAATACCGGAAAAGTCCTTAATATTTCTTCCATTGAGGACTAGTCTTATGGCTCCAGTTTGAAGAGACCAAGATGTATGCATTTACCGGAACAAATGTATTTATAATGATTTTATTGGGCTTCTTGTCCAAACATCTTGGTATTATTTGAGACATTTAGCAATTATAATTTATCTTTCAGTTTTCTTGTTTGTGTTCTATAGGTAGGAGCTTTGAATACATGTCATGAATTGTTCCCTTGGGTGAAAGGGGGTGATGATTTATTAATAATATAGAGCAAATGACGATTTGTCATATCGGTTATGTACATTGCAAAACTGTTACTTTATGTATAGTTATGCTTAGCTTTTCAGTTTTTGTGGGATTCTATGTTTGCTTAAATGTTTGATTGATCATTAGGATATATTAAAAAACAACATGTTCTACTTCATGTACACATGAAAAATAAAGTGGATATATTTTATTAATAGGGCTAGCCAAATGCTTGTATGTGATTTTTGTGATTTACATTGTAAAACTGCTACATCCTATGATGTTACGTTTAATTTTTTCAATTTTAGAGGATTCTATGTTTAATTTAGTGTTATTATACTCACCATTTGGTTCGGTGATGGTATGGTTGGGATTTGGCCAAATATTTATCCAAAGAATCAACATGTTTTTCAATAAGCTTCACCTAGAATTGTAGTTTATGTCAGTCTCATCCAATAATTTCATCTACATTAACTTCTCCATAGGACTTTGTCTTCTTGGTAATATTCTCTAATGATAAAGAGGACTCGGAGGTCCATGCAATCAACTTTTTGCATAAAAAGATTTTGCGTATACAATTTTGGAATTTTGTATTACTAGTTTTTCTTATTTTGTAGTCTAATTTTGTTCCTTATGGCTAACTATATGTTGTTTACTAGTTTACATTGAAAGGTGATTACTACATATAAGAAAAAGATTTGGTAATACATTTTCATGCCCGTTGTTCCTTTCATGTGCCTGTTTTTTTTTAAATGGATACCTTTCTCTTCACATCAGAGTCTGTCAACGAGGCACACTTTGACAAACTTTGTGATCAAATTTTTGATGCCATATTGGATGCTTTCTTGGAGTAAGAACATGAAAGCAAGGTTGCATGCAAGACCTGTACAAATACAAACATGGTAATCCTATTTGTAGAAATCACAACTAATCCTAATATAGACTATGAGAAGATAGTGACAGATACCTTTAGGGGAATCATATTTGTATTGGCAAATGTTGGGTTGAATGCAGCTAAGTTCAAGGCCTTGGTGGAAATTGAACACCAAATCTTTGACATTTCCTAGGGTGTCCATGACTCCATGGTCACCTTACTAAGAATCCTGGAGAAAAAAAAGAAACCTAAAGTGATTGGTGTAGGAAATATAGGCCATACGTTTGGTTATATATGGATGAGAATTTGGAGTTGATGTGTCTTACTCATGTGCTAGTGGAAAATATTAGAGAAAGATTAACTAAAATAAGAAAAAATGGAACCTTCCCTTAGTTTAGACGAGATAGAAAGACCCAATTTTCTGTTGAGTATAAAAATGAGGGAGAGGCAATGGTCCCATTAAGAGTTCACACTGTGGTCATCTCTACTCAACATGATCAAGATATTACCAATGATCAAATTGCATGTGATCTCATGGAGCATGTCATTAATCTTATTTTTCCTTCTCAATACCTCGATGAAAATAGAATATTCCATTTGAAGCCATCTTGGGTATTTTGTGATTCGAGGGCCTCATGCAGATGCTGGTCTCATTGGGAGGACAATTATTATTGATACATATAGTGTTTGGGGTCCGGGTGCTCATGGTAGAGGAGGATTTTCTAGAAAGGATCCCACCAATGTGGATCATAGTGGTACCTACATTTTTAGATAAGCTTCCAAGAGTGTTGTTGTTGCTGGGTTAGCACATCGCTGCCTTGTGCAGGTTTCATCTTCCATTGGTGTGCCTAAGCCACTTTCTGTGTTTGATGATATATATGGAAATAAGGTTTGCTGATATTCCACAGTAAATATTCATGGCATCTAGTGGAGAATCTGCGGTGAGAGAGTTTGATGTCGACATTTCGAGCCAAGCGTGGCTCATCTTCAGGACATAGTGATGCCTGGGGAGATTGTTCTCTTTCATTGGTGCATGAATACAGAAACAAACCACTTGAGAGGTGCCGACTAGGTTTGGTTTGGCTTGTTAATTAGGGTTTAATTATTTATTTAGTATTTTAATTTTAATTCGACCATCAAGTTTTAGTTATAACCTAAAATAATTCTAAATGTTTAATTAATACTATTAATGATTATAAGGGCTGAAATAGTAGTTAATTACTATTTTTTTTTATTAATGTTAGTTTAATGAAATAGCTAACTAATTTTAGTTTATTAGGTTTAAAGTTTTAGTTTAAACTAGACAAATTTGGGCCCATGGGAAGGAAGAACTAGATAAATTTGTTGATCATTTAAATAGGCAAACTGATTCCATCAAATTCACGAAAGAGTTTGAGGAAAATAACGCGCTTCCCTTTCTTGATACACTAGTCATGAAGAAAGAGGATGGATGCATAGCCCACAAGGTCTACATGAAGAAAAACCACACATAACAATACCTTCATGCCCTCTCACATCATCACCCAAACCAAAAAATGGGTGCTCTTAACACTCTGTTCACCAGAGCCCTAAGGGTTTCCGATAATGACCACCTAGGCTCTGAGAAATAACACCTACACAATGTCTTCCTTAGCAATGGTTATAACCTAGCTCAAATCAACAAAGCCCTCGAGAGAACAACAAAAACCCAGGGTAATAGACCTAAGGTTGCGTCCAAAGAGAGGAAAGTGGGGGATCACAAGGCATTTCTCCCTTACATCCATGCGACCATAGACAAAATAGCCAAACACCCGAAAAAGAAGAACATTGATGTTGTGTTCTCACCACCAAACAGCATCAGAAATCTCCTTAGATCAGTGAAGGATCCTATTGACCCGGGTCTTAAAAAGGGGGTTTACCTCATTCCTTGTGAAAGTGGGAAAACCTACATAGGAGAAATAGGAAGGTCCATCTGAACTAGGGTTAAAGAACACTGTGCTGACATCCGTCTCAATAGAACCCATAAGTCAGCCTTAGCGGAACATTCCCATAGCATGAAACACCCAATTAAAATCGAGGACATGCAGGTGTTAGCGCAAGTTGATAATTGGTTAAGGAGAAGAATCAGAGAAGCAATCGAGATAGTAAAAAACCCGAATTGCCTAAACATAGACAATGGCCTTTCCATTAGCCAATCCTTGTTGCTGAACCTAACCAAACTAAATAAAATAGCCTAACTAAACCAAAATCAAAGGGTAAACTTAAAATAAAAAATTAAATCTAAAAATTAAAAGTAAAACAAAACTTAACTAAGATAAAATTAATTAATTAAATTAAAAATACAATGTTAATTGATAATTAGGATAAAATTAAAACTAAATCCTAATTATTGTCATAATTCAAAATAAATTTAAAATTTAAAATAAATTTACATTTAAAGTATTAATTAATTAAAAGTATTAATTAATAAAAAAAAACTAAACAAAAATAAATTTATAATACCTAAACATACCTTTACATTTCAACAAAAATGTATTTATTATATTATTGATCATCAATTAAAATAAACTAAAACTTTAAACCTAATAAATTAAAATAAACCAAAACTTTAAACCTAATACACTAAAATTAGTTAACTATTTCATTAAACTAACATTAATAAAAAATATTAATTAACTACTATTTCAGCCCTTATAATCATTAATAGTATTAATTAAACATTTAGAATTATTTTAGGTTCTAACTAAAACTTGATGGTCAAATTAAAATTAAAATAATAAATAAATAATTAAACCCTAATTAACAAGCCAAACCAAACCTAGTCGACACCTCTCAAGTGGGTTGTTTCTGTATTAATGCACCAATGAAAGAGAACAATCTCCCTAGGCATCGCTATGTCCTGAAGATGAGCCACGCTTGGCTCGAAACGTCGACATCAAACTCTCTCACCGCAGATTCTCCACTAGATGCCATGATATATATGGAACTTGAAATATTGCAGATGCTGAAATCTTGAAGTAGATTAAGGAAAATTTTGACTTCTGACTTGGCATGATTTCTATCAACCTTGACATAAAACGGGGAGGCAATCCGAGGTTCGAGAAAAAAAATGTCTATGGCCATTTTGGTTTCGAGGATCTTGATTTCACTTGGGAGAATGTAAAGGTCCTTAAGTGGGAGATAGCTTGAAACTATGGAGTAAGAGGCAAAATAAATCCTTTTTGAATCAGAGAACATTCCTTAGGTTCATTAGGATTCATTGTTTTCCATCTTTGGCAAAAAACTCTTGAATATGCCAATCCCAATTATGGGTTTCATTTGATTCCTCAAATACATGATATTAATTGTGCCTAGTGTTCAACTCTGGCTAGAGGTAAAGCTTTTGATATGTTTTTAGATAATCTTTTGATATATTGAAAGTGAAAAATGTAGAACCAATTCATGATTTTTTTAATTCTCAATGACAATTTGGGATTTTGTTGTGTTTGGGCGTTGTAATGGAACATTGTATCTTTTTATTGCACAACTCTTTCTGTCATTCATCATATGTGACATTTACTGAAATTTTCTTGTTTAGGGAAGGGTTATTTTTAATGATAATCATAGATTATTATCTCTCATGATTTATCTATTAAAAAGTACTACTGCGCATTGCAATGTATGGCTTCATTACGTTGGGTTCAGATTGACTGAATGCCTTCCAATTTTTCTACATAATTCATTATAGAAATCATTTTTTGTACCCATGGTGTCATCCTCTTAATGTGGCTTCCATTACTATGCTTCTCCATATGTGGAAGCTACAACAAAGCAACCCTGAAATGTATGCATGTCCATAATGAAGTCCTTTCCTTTCAAGTATAAAGAAGTCCTAGAACATTGCGCACAGTCTGATCTAGTGGTTGCTGATGCCTCAATCACATCAAAATATAAGTGACTAATATAATCAACAACCTACAACACAATGAAGTATCCTAAGTGCATAAGAAACCAAATATGGGCACAATTTGGGAATATAACAACCTTCAAATGACAATAATTATCCATTTTCGAGGCACCTTTTGGAAAACATCAGTCATGACAACCCTCAATATCAGACCTGTAGCAACATGTGGGTGAAAAACAATGGTAAAAACCTTATTCATGTACCTTAAAACAACAACAAACCTAGGTATGGGTGTATTTTGGGTAAGAACCATTCTCCTCTTTCAAATATGGGCATGAACAACTCGAGTTTGACAATCAAATACTCAACAACAATAGTCTAGGCATCATTCTCAATGAATTTTGGAAGTTTTGAGTCATGGAAGTTGTCAACAAGTCCCACAAAAGGATCAAAAGTAGTGAAGTACACAAAGTGGTGATGGTTATGAACACTATGCCATTATTCCTTATTTGGTAAAGTTGGGTCACTTGTTTGTAGGAATATCTGTGTTCTCATAAGTGGACCATTTGTTGGGTCACTTGTTTAATATCATATTAGGCATATTTAGGGTTATCATAAGCGATCCATTTGATTTTAAGTATAAGGGGAAACAAAGAATTTATTGGTTTCTTGATGATTTTAACATTTTTATTATCAAATCCATCGTACTAAGTATCTTTGGGGTTACCATAGCGACTTATTTGTATAAACGAAAATATATAATTTGTTGGTTTCTTTATGATTTTTATTAAATTAATCGTACTAGGTACCATATTCGTCCCATTTGCATTTTATTTTTACTATAACGGGAAATAGAGAATTTATTGGTTTAGATGCTTGCCCTATGTTATGAAGACTAGCATTATAGTCACCTCCCTCATCATTTTCGAACCCTCTGAATACCAAAGATAGTCCATAGCCCAAAATAGCCGCCTAAATCTCTGTAAAGAGTCTGGGATATTTTCCCTTCAATCATGATTTTATATCATACTCAAACCCTCCGAATACTAAAGACAATCCATAGGAAAAAATAGGTTCCTAAATCTCTATAAAGAGCCTAGATTGCAAGTCTCGGGTTGAAGTCCATAGCCCAAAATAGGCTAAATATTTTCCAAGTCAGAAGTACATTTTGTGGTGCTAGCCCAGGTTGAAGTGTTAGAACATTGCATATTTGTGTCTCTGGTATTGACATTGTTACCTGATTGAGTGCTCAATGGATGCTTAGGCCTTGTCATTAGGTTACTTCTGAAATAACGTGCATGCATTCGTGTGTTTGTCTATGGAGGTAAATGTTGGTGGGTGGATAGGTTAGTATGAGTGTGTGGATGTTAGCTCCTATTGTGGTGTGTTCACAATCCCTCTAGGATACAGGTGATATGCTGCTACTCATTTTATCACTGATACGAGTGTAGGACCAACTCTAGTTATTATCGATTACTCTTCTTAAAAGTAAAAAAAGACTTTATCAACAATAAGTTTCTCGACCATTGTTTTTGGATTGGATAAACATATTTTGTAGCATGGACAAGTCTCTTATATGAACCAGAAGACATACTCTCACATTCCTTGCCCGTCCCCTCCCCCCCACCAAAAAATTAGAAAGAAAAAAAATGTAGCAGTGAACTAATTTTGACCTTATATAAGGATGGTGCAGACCAGGGTTTCTGTTTCATCCTTTATTTGCTAGATTTTTAATTAAAGAAATATAGCTAGGTTCTAGAAGAGGAGGAATAGAATAAGAAGCTCTATTATAGGTTGGATAAACAAGAGAGCTTGATATTGATCAGGGATAACAATTGAAGACATGCCAATCGTCAATTTATTTATTAGGAACTTTTTTTATTACTTTCCTACTATTCAATATATACTTGAGTAAATTATTTCGCGAGGCCTTCAAATAATTGAAATGCAAGTTCTAGAGATTTTGGGAAAAAACCCAATTACCAAATATGGAAAACTTGATTGAATCATTCCAATAAGCTTATGATATTCAAGGCTATATGCTTGATGTTGGAATCGAAAAAACCAAATATTTAAATGTACATACTTGTGCTCAGGAAGGCACACCCATTAATTTTTAAAATCGAGGATAGTACCTACACACATCCATTTTTTGTGCAACAATTGGAACTACAGGAATACAACTGCAACTCAATCCTTGCATTATCTCCTCCTTGTTACTTCGATAAGATATGTGTTGGTTTTCATTGAGATGAAAACCATCTTCAGTCTGATTCATAGAGCTATTGATCTCCATATGTAGCTATTAATTATCAAGAAACCAACTTCAAGAACCCACCAAACACCAATACTCTTAAAATATTTGCTAGATTATGGTGTCATTCTTGACTATTGATTTCTTTAATACTAAAGTTATCCTTGAGCAGATTTAAAAGCCTTCTGATGGTCTATCTACTTCCTGTACATTTTGCACAAAAAATAAAAACAACATAAAATATATCACCAGATAGATAGAAACAACATTACTAATATAATTAGAAATGCTATTTGGTTTTGATAAGATGTCAGGATAACATCCTTTTCTTTTCACCATGTAATATTTTTGTTGATCAATAAAGAAATCTGCATGATGGTAGCTACTTTTAATTTGTAACGGTTCATAAAATTCATTGCAGGGGTGTGCTTGTATGACCGATCACATAGACAAAAGTTGTATAATCTTCTCCTCCTGTCCTCTGATAAAAGGGTCATTGTATGTTTTTCCTTTATCTATTATCTTTTATAAGGGAATTGTTATAAACAAGGAAAACACAACCAATCATGCCCCCTAGGTGATTAAGGCGTAAATGTCTTTGAACATGGATATTGACCACCATTAAAGTTGAGTCTTAAGTCATTTATAGACATTATCACTCTATAATGATTGATCTCTTGACAACTCTTCTGATCAATGCAACTAGCTAACTATTACCTCAACCCCTCTTTACAATTTTTTTTTCCAGATTATAATTAAAGTTAGATAATTCCTGAAATTTATCTACATGTAAAATTTATGTACACAATCAATCTCCATGATTATGACATCATCACAATAACCTATAATAATAAGCTTTTGATACTTTTGTGGTGGTGGCGGTTGTCCGTGGGGCTTGGTGGAGGTGTGGCTGTCTCCATGTGCAGTGTGCCCTCCAAAGCTGCAGACATCGTTTACTATCCTGGCAGTTTTCTTGGAATGTGATTTGTGTCTGTGGGTGGCCTGTGCCTTTTTGGCTGCTGGAGAATATATTCTTGCGTGGCGACTCGTATTGTGTCCTTAGGGATCTTTGCGGCGGCGAAGGTGTTTTTAGAGGTGGTGGCCTTTGGTATCGGCAGTATATTTGATGTTCTGTGTTTTTATGATTTGGGTTGTGATACCCATTTTTTCTGTGATGTATCTTGCAGTTATGACTATATGCGAAAGCAAATATGTGACAATGTAGGGATCCTAGTGATCCTCTTACATGTGCAGATGTAATTTTGTTCTACTTTGAAATAAAATTAAGAATTTTTTCCGAGGAAAAAAAAATCTTTTGGTACTTTGATATCATTTGTAAACAACCACATTAAGCCTTCTATATTCACCCATGGATAAAAAATGTCTTATGAAGATTTGAAAATCCAAAGGGCTTGATTACAACTTGTTATTGGTGTGATATTGTATTAGGTATAGATAATTTTATTTATGTCTAGACAATAGTACTAAAACAAATAAAAACACAAAGCAAGGACTATGTCGAACATTAAATGCAACCAGACAATAGTACTAAAACAAATAAAAATACAAAGAAAGGTAAGGTCTATGTCGAAGCATCCTAAAAGAATATCCTAAAATCATTGCATTCTATCAGAGCATTTTTCACTCTGTCACTTGGTCAAACGCTTTATGTGCATCCTCCAAACACCCACATTTAGAATACATGTCTACAAGATCCACTCGACTTTGCTTGGAACTCAAAATTTGAAGAAGCCTTGAACTCAAAATTTCACAAACAGAGTGCCATTCAATGTGCTTTATAAATTAGTGAAATATTAGCCAAATTTTACAAAATTTTATAATTCAGTGAAATTCGCAAAGGTTTTACAATATTTTATAATTCAGTGAAATATTGGCCAAGAGTTGTGACAATATCTTATAATTTAATGAAATATTCACCAAGATTTTACAACATCATACAATAAATGAAAGATTCGCCAAAACATTAAATATACATATTATATTATTGATAAAACCGCCTTCAAATTTTCCTATATATCAGTGAGATTCACCCATTTTTTATACATATAAATTTGGATGAGGAGGGTTTCTTATAATCATACTTGATTGTTTGGCTTGTAGTGGCGATCAATAACAATACCCCCCCATAATTTTCTGTGAAGAATGAACATCTTATGTTGGCTCTTATAGTCCCTGGTAGGAGACAAGTAAAGAATATGAATGTTTACCTACAACCATTGATAAAGAAATTTAAGGGATTATGGGAAGGTGTAGAAGGAGCAAGTCGACATAAGTCGACTTGAACGAAGACCGACTTAGTCGATCAGCCGACTAAGTCGAGAGACCGACTACGTCGGTCGGCTGAGTAAACACAATAGTTAGTCTGTTAACTAATAGTCGTGTCGGTTCGGTGAACCGACAGGTAGTTATGCTTGTAACTGTTCATAACATGTATATATTAGGCTGTTGAGCCACACAAGAACGTAGTTCAGTTCTTGGCTTTGTATGATCTATTGAGAATAATATAATCTGTTTATCCTATCTGTTCTTATCTCTTGTCTCTGTGTATATTTCTGTATATTTTATGTATTATTGGTAACTTCACGTGATCTGTGAGATTACAACATTGGTTCCGTTGCCGGGACATGAACCCGGGTCTCTCGGGTGAGAGCCGAGTATCCTAACCAACTAGACTACAACGGACCTTGAGCATAGTGGATCCTAGTCGACCAGAGCCGTCGTCACCAGTAATGCATAATCGACCAAAGAGGAACTGAAGGCATAGTATTGTACTATAGTATGTCGGACATTAAGAGAATTGAAAGGGATGAAAGACAGAAGAGAAGGGAAGCCAGACGAGAAAGGGCCACAGAGCTGCAGCAAAACCCTAGGGCGACTGACCATGATGAAGTACTGCCAGAGTCGGGTCATGACCGACGCAGAGAAGGCGAAGAAGAAGAGGTGTCCCCTGAAGATGATGAAATGTGGATAGAGCAGCCAGAAGCTCTCCAACTAATTGTTCTTGACGAAGGAGTAACCCTTTCCACAGTAAGTCCGCGTACCAGAATACAAACTATTATTGAAGATGAACTTCAACTAAGAGCTGGTGACATTACCCTCTGGAGCCGACTAGGCGATGAACCATACCCGGGTCGACATCTCGTCATACGTCGACCGATCGAAGGTAACTGGGTGACCTTTCAAACGACACCCTCCTTTCGTAGTATCCACTTGATCCTACCGACACATGAAGGAGCACCCCCCCTGCCACACACAACTTCAGAAGATACACAAGAGTCAGACCAGAGCACGCAAAGTGACAGTGGGTCATTAAGAAGA
>LPNX010901288.1:0-42126 GCA_001517045.1 Pseudotsuga menziesii
TACAGCTCCATATTCAGTCTCCATTGTTGATAATTTTGCATGATCAATTGTTAATTGCTGTGAGTGAAATTAATCTACTGCAGGCCTGAATTTCTACAAATTCGTGTACCTCTCTTGTAATGATCCACAAGGATTAAAGATTATGTTTTGCTATTTTAGATCATATTTATATATGTGTAATCTCAAATGTACATTCTACTAGTGATAAGTTAAAGCACTGATACTCATTTTAAGCAAACTTTGATATTATTGTAGCTATATATTTTTTGATAAATGGAAGTGTGATTCCAAGATATACTGTATTTTATATTGCCATCAGATAGTTTAGTTAAAGCTCACTTACTAGGCGGGAGATCCCGCTGAGTTGGGACAATGAACCTTCTGTAATTTTATCTATTTGTGAAAATATGATTCATAGCAAGATCTAGGAGCTAAGGGAATCCTCACAATTCAATATGTTCATGAAATATGCATAGAAACAGTGAAAAGACTGAAATTAACACATAGGAATTGAGCCAATAATAGAGTTTACTATCATTGTCCAACATGTAAATATGTTTGGAACATGTTTATAATACAATAGGATAAAATTGTTAGCCTTTGGAGGCAAATTGGATGCATACATGTGGCAGGCTTATATTGGAAATCAAAACCCCCCTAAGTGGACCAATGAGCTCCCTAACCACCTCAAACAGTCATGAATGCCTATGTGAACATAGTTGGAGCATTCTAGGACGTAATTGAAGGTAGGGTAGGCGTGGTGGAGTGCATGGGTGAGTGGGAGTAGCTCTAGGCAGCCATAAATGGTCCAAAAGGACCAAAAACACCCAAAAAACCATGCATGGGTGCCTTTGGTCAACCAGTTTCCTTTTTTTTGGAGTGGGAGTGCACCAAGGACTAAAATGTCATAAATGAGGGCACATGTGTAATCAAAATGATCAAATGTTGGCACCTAGGTGCATTAATGAGTCCAAAACACCAAAAGGGCCTTGCTTGACCAAGACAACCTAGTTTTGGATCATATAACATAAGTATTGTTGGATTTCTTCCCTCTCTATTTCCCTAGACCTAGGTTCATCCCATTTTTGGTCAGCACAACAAAGCCCAAGATATTGGCCCAATGGAGCGGAGCTCAGCCAGCAGCACTTGCGATGCAGATGCCTCGGTTTTATGGGTAACTGCTAGAACCATGTTTCCACAATTTGTGTGGGAGGTTGTTTTGATACCTTGGCTCTGCACCAAGGTTTTCCTAGTGAATACCGAGAAGATGGGTTACTTATATGCACTGTATTTGAATACCACTCTATGATACAACCCTTCTTTACTTGACTTAAGTGAACTAATCAGTGAATAACCACCATAAGCATACTTCTTAATATAATGCAGCAGTCACACATTTATCCAATTACAATACAGTAATCAACCAATCATTTAACAAAAAATTTATGCCTCTAGCTAAGCTACTCAACATTCACACATATACACAGCATATAACATGGAAACCCATCTGGGGAAAAACACAAGGTGCTCTTCATCTTGCATTGGCATGAGGAAATAGATGCACCTTTTGTCTTCGCACAAAGCTGCAGAATCTATTCAAGATATTTTCTTTGTTCTTTATAGACTTTTCCTCCCTCTCATGCTCTTTGATCTTCTCTCTTTCTCGTTCTACTCTACTCCTACTAGTGATCCGCACATAGCCTAGATCGACTTAACCTTCTCTACTTGTCTACGCACTTAGCTGCAAAACCACTACTCTGATGCACTCGATGATCCATATTCATTCATCAAAAACTATCTATCTAAAGTCTAGCTCAAGTGTCTTTTATAAGAGTCTAGAGATTACTCAAAATTGTTGTATCAGCTAATAAGCTAAAACCATCTAACCCATTTACAACTTGGGTTTCTTCTTTTATATCCCTATTACAGACTCAATACAGATCCCATACATGCATGTTACAGACTCGATACTGACTCGATACAGACTCTAACAGACTCACCTTCAGTCACTATCGCAATCGACTTACTATCTTCAACCAACAGGTTGTCTTTCCTATTCTAGCAATACATAACAAAAAGGTGCTATCGTCCTGACTTACAAAGATTCCTTTACACATGTGGTTTTCGTCGGCTCTAGCCAAGCTTGTACCCACAATCGCTAAGGACTGTTTCTTTCTCAGCGTTATGCCTTGCTGTCATTTTCTTGTTGTTATGATTCTTCATATGCTTTCTTCTGTGAATATTATGCCATGTCATCTCGTATCTTTCTCTATCCTTCAGTCGTGGCTTACTTATCTGGCGTAGCTTCCTCGTCTTGTGCCTTGTTTTTGTTTTCTTCTTCACTTTCCTTCTGATGTCGCATCATTCTTCCCTTTCCTTTGATGTTGCTTCCTCCGTCGTACCTGATTCCTCTTCTCCTTTACGCTCTTCTTCCATACTTAGGCCAAATTCTACATGAATTCTGCCCTTCTGTCCTGAGGCCCAATAGGCCCCCAACACTCACCTGTGGCTCGTCCCGAGCCACACGAGCTATTCCTCCATGGTCTGACTTGCACTGATTTTGGTCTGAAAATCCTCCGCGATTTTCAGCAACTTCTATGTTTATGTGCGCAATTCCTCCTCTATTTTATGCATGTGCTCCACTAGGTCAGAACTGACATGTTCCGACATGTCTATTTCTATCAAGGCTGCTACCTCATGCACCTTCTGGTGCACAGGCTGAATTATCCCTGTGACTCTTTCTGCTTCCGGCTTTATGTTGCTTATGAGTTTGACCATATGTTCATTCTATGCCTGCAGCTGGATAGAGGTTTTATGTTCCTTCTATGTTTGGATTTGTGTTCTATAACCTTTATGTCTCTTGGTACCATTGCCATTTTGACAACCCCTCATAAGGTTGTTTCATTCAGTAACAATACTACATCCTTTTTAGACCTATCATTCTTGTTTGCTTCTGGATGTTTTTACCGCTTAGTGGAGTAGGACGTAGGTGTAGAATGCAGGGGTTGAAGAACTTATCAGTAATAACGATGTTCTTTGTCTGCATTTCTTACTTCATCCTTCAACTCATCCCAGGATTTTCCTTCTTCCCTTCATAATCTTCCTTGGCATTACCCATGAATGAGTATGCGTCATCCAGGTAAGCCTCAGAACTCGCGGTAATCCCTTAGTCCATCATGTATTTGATGTTTATATTTTCCATAGTGCTGGTGAGATGTGTCATCCGCAATATGTAGTACCTCCCTCCCTCAGGGTATGCCAATGCAACACAGCTTTGGAATTTTCATCACCTTCCATAGATTGAGCAGGTTATAGTGATGATGGTGATGGCATTGGATTCCGTCTCTTCCTCTCGTACTCTGAACATTCGTTCAAACTGGAAAGTCTTAGAAATGGATACCACTCACTATAGCAATTAACTCTTGGAAATCATGCCCAGAGGTTTCAGTGGGATGTCCTCTGGTCTTTGAATTATTTCCATTGCTTCTTCAGTTGTGCTTAGGTTTTAAGGCGACATTGCTTTTCCCAACATCAAAGGGTCTTTGCATTGGCATCTTTACCAAGATGATTGGGCCTGCTTTTGCATGGAGGCCCAAAATTAGCTCAATCTCCAATTAGCTTTCGATCTTCAGTGGAACATATCCAACAACAATCCTCTTATTTAGAATAGTCATTATAGTTTCCTTGGCAGGGCCCCCAGGGCCATTATCATTGAGATAGTTACTCGTCATACTTCTCCGCAAGTTTTTATTCACTTTATATCTTGCAACGGTTCTGGTGATGGCATTATACAGATGCAAGTTGGGAATCATCCATCATTAGTAGGGTCATTCAAGCAATCTGGTTGTCAAATCCTCATGCGTGCCATCATCGAGTATCATAATGACAACACAAACCATCATGTGGATCCTTAGTCTGAATCCTTATGTGGAGGTGCCAACTATGCAGCCCCTTTTTGGTGTGATGTCATGATATTAATGGCGGAAATGACCCTCACTCTCCTTGCAATATGGTCAAATTTCCTTATTGTTTCTGGATTTGATATTTGGCACCTCAACAATATTTCCTCATAATTATGCCAACATGACATTGTATTTAGTGCCATACTTCCCTCGCCGTGCCTTGCATGAGGCAATTCTCTTCTCCTAGCCGTCATTGTTGTCATTATCAACATCATCATTATAATTTTTTTTAGTCGCAGTTATCGAAATAAGGCTTTAGCCGACTCCCATTAATGAGCCCTCTGACTTTCGTACCATCCAATTTCTCCAATTTCATTGCTCCTCCATTAGTGATTTCCTTAACCAGATAAGGACCTAACCAATGTGTCTTCAACTTTCCTGGGTTCTTGAAAAATTTACTATCGTACATAAGAACAGGACCTCCAACTAAATATTGCATGTTCTTAATGTGTCTATCGTGGCATACCTTATGCCTTTGTTTCTTGACATTTTGATGGAATCCTGCAATGAAGCGTTCTTGATCCAGATGGAGATCGGTGGCCACCCACCTATTCCACTAGCTTAAAACAATTGTCCATTGTGGTAGTTCCCTAGTTATTTTTCTACAGTTTTTTGGGTCCCGAACCTCTGGGGTCGTTTTGAGGCCCTAAACAACCTTTTTTGGAGATTCAAGGACAAATGGTTGCCATCAACATATATTTTTCCTACCAAAAGTTGTAAATATTAGATAGACATTTCCAATGAGCTATCGAACGCCCAAATCGAAGATCGTATGCAAAAGTTATGACCCTGGGAAGTTGACTGTTCAACTTACCACCTTGGGGCTGCAAACTTTATGATGGTTCATCTTCTAGGGTTACGTTTTGGACTTTTGGGGTTCTAATCCTCATTATTATTATAAATAGGCCCCTTTGGCCTCATTTTGTATTCAGCTTGGCATGGATGAGCATAGCAACCACATCTCTTCTCAGAGATAGCTACCACCATTCTAGCAATTGTATTACAATCTGTTCTATTTCTGCCATTTAATAGAATATTTGTTTACTGTATCTTTGTTATCTTTGCAAAACGTCTGTTACTATGACTCTATATCTGTTCTTTCATTTCGTTCACACATAAATCCATATTAGTGGTATCAAAGCAATCTACTCTTTGATTGTTTCTCGGCGCATGTCCCCGACGAGGTCTGAGTATAGAGAGTTTGGTCTTGAACTAGTTTCATTTTATCATTCTTGTCGTCCCAAATGACCTCCCATGGCAGAAGAAAAGAGAAACGAAGGAGCAGGAGATCCTATAAAGTCGTTGCTCGAGAAATCCCTCGAGCGACAGAGGACCAAGATGATGGATAGTTTCGCCCAAATCCTTCTGTGAATGTCGACAACGGCAAGTGCATCTTCAACGAGCAGCCGGTTCGGGGATGCAACTCCCTTCAAGGTACAAGTTAACTTTGATATTCCTTTATTTGAAGGAAAAATTGATGCAGATGCCCTAGATAATTGGTTGAATGTTCTAGAAGGGTGTTTCTCTATCCACAATTTTTTCGACAGAGAAAAGATCACCTTTGTGCTCCTTAAGCTAGTCCCCCATGTCCAAAATTGGTGGGGTACTTATTGTGAGAAAAAATCATCAAACAAGCCTGGAATGTTTGAAACAAATCCCACTTGGGCCTCTTTCATAGATGCCGTGAGGGAACAGTATTACCCTGTGGGAAACTATGATGACCAGTACACAAAATGGACCATTCTACATCAAGAAAGGGACCAGACAGTGTCGGAGTACACCAACAAATTTCATACGCTGCGGACAAAGTTGAGTATCAAGGACTCCAAGTGGCACCTGATCCTGAAATATCGTAGTGGTCTACATCGGTACATCCGAACTGAGATGGACTTCCTTGACATCTCTTCACTTGGATCCACCTATCGGTATGCTGTCAAAATCGAGGAGAAATTTTGACAGAAGAACAAGAGAGACTCTGGACCTGCGAATCCACCGCAGAAGCAAGGCAAGGGAAACCCTAGCCCGCAAAACACAGCAAAAGAAAAGGACAACCAGTCCCTGCCACAAGAAAAGAAGGGGGATGGAAAGACAAAGAAGGACACCAGTAAGTGGTGCAAATTTCATAAAAGCCCTTGGCACAACATTGATGAATGTCACTCAAAGCAGTCATTAATGGTCGAGATCAAATCTTTAAAATCAGATCCAGATTCTGATTCTGAGCCTAATTCCACAACCGCATACAATGGGAGGCAGATCATTGATGCAGACCCCACTGCCACTGTTGCTACTGCACATATTCAACTAGAGGATCCTGAAGAGTTAGAGGCAGAGGAGTGCCTCTTCCACTCGCACATGTGGGTGAAGGGAATTCCTCTACATTTTGTTGTTGACAATGGCAGCCAAAAGAACCTGATCTCAGTAGAAGTCGTCAAGAGATTAGAGCTTCCGACAACACCACACCCGCAACCCTATAGCATCGGTTGGCTAAGCCAAGAACGAGGTATCCACGTTACTCAACAATGCCTCCCACCATATGGCATCAAGCCTTTCAAAGACGAGGTACTGTGTGATGTGGCCTCACTTGAAGTTTGTGATGTTCTTTTAGGAAAACCATATATGTGGAAGTGTCATGCTGTATATGAGTCACGACCTTGCAGTTTCATTGTTACTTTGGGAGGAAAACTCTATCGAATACCAGAGACCGTTGCACCTAACAAAGTGTCGCAAGGTAGGAAGATAAGCTCCCACATCTGAAAATTATTTCTCTTCACAATTGCGTCTGAAGGAGAACATAGGATCACAGAGACCTCCACACCCTCTGCATAGGGTGTCTCTGTTCATCAGACACAAGAAGAAGTGTTATCAACCCAAATGGCACTTCTCCGTCCGAGTGCCGACATTTCCTATGTTGGCTCACAAAAGGACATTTATGGATTGAAGGTTTCCTAAAACACTATAGATGGGCATGTTATGAAATACATTCACTATCCATCCAGCTTTCCATTTTTACCTTTTCATATGTCAATTGTTGTACGCGACTTTTCCTATAAGCAACCCGTGTACATACACGACTTTTCCTACAGCATGTTGCGTACTGTACGTGAGTATTTGTCATTGCAACTCGCATACATATCTGTATGCAGGTTTCCCTTATAGCAACTCACGTATCATACATGGGTTGCCTGTATCAATACTCACGTATTCCTTCCCTTGATATTAAAAATAATAAATCACGATTATTTGAGATTTGTTAAGCCCTAAACAATAACTATCTTAACTATCTCAAACTTCGAAACTGCCTTATTTCACTAAGTATAAATAAAGGACTTGGGGAGGGCATTAATCAATCATACTGGGAGAGCAAAGTTATGCTGGTGGTATCTATTCAGAAGTCTTTGGAGCAGCAGGACTCAGAATTCTTTGGTTGCAGAGGAGTCCTTGTTTCAGGCGTTGGGTTGTAACCTTAACTCATTCACTATTGTCAATAAAGAGAATCCTTATTCCAAATGTGTTCTGAATATCTTTCATGTATCATGGTTGGATGAATATTTATGATTAAGCACTCTATATATTGTTTATCTAACTTTCACTATATACATGTATAAGCTTGCACTTTAAGGATTTGCTCTTTACAGGTGAAGGAGAAACATCCCTGAAATCTTTAGAGGAGAAGCAGAGCGGGAGAAGACAAAGCTTGGATCAACCGTCGTGAATCGGGTGAGTCCATCCTATCTTCCTGTTTCCTTTCTATACTTTAAAGTTGATTGCCTGCAAATTTTAAGAGTATGTTGGTAACCCCAGACCTTTGGTTATAAGGTGTTTATTCCGGAACAACAGAACTGGTGACTCCGCTGGGGAGCCCAGACTGCTGTAGGTTATTTCTGTTACCCTTGACCAGTCTTTGCCTTGAGTCTGTGTGCGGTATCTTGTCCTAGTTCATGCTTACCATAGTGTTTGAAGGCCTTGTGGATTTTCCTTCTTTTCGAGAAAAATTTGTACCTGTATACGGCTTGCTCTTATACACAGTCGCGTACAAAGGCCTGCGTACGCGGGTTGCTCTCTAGGACAGTCGCGTACAGTACGTGAGTTGCCCTTATACACAATCATGTACAAGCATTGAAATAGGGATTTTTGGGCTAGGGTTTGCTTGTCCCTGTCCTTTTATGATTCATGTTTGTTAGTTGGCCCTTCTTATAAACATTGTGCTATTAGTTTGTTGACCTTGGTGGCCACGCCTTGTGCTTTCTTGTAAAGCCCTTGAGTTCCTTTTGTTTGGATTGTCTTCTATTTGAATTTTGAAGTAGGTTTGCCTGTTTGGGTTATAGGTTGAAGTGTTTTTGTCCTAATCATTGATCAGGGTTTTGGGCAATGTTTTTCCCAATCTATATTTAGATAGTGATTGGTTTTTCACTTACCTTTGCCTGTTTTTAGTGATTTCTTGTCATTGTACCCGCCCAAGATAGGGTTCCAAGTCTTCCCTTGTTGGTTGATTTTTGGTCTTATTAATCTCTTTACTTCAATTTGCTTGCTTTATACAGTTGATTTGGTCCAAGTATACTCAATTTTAGTGCATCTTAGGTACATAGTAGTGTTTGAGCATTTTAAAAAGCGAAAAGAAAAACATTTTCAAGCTTTTTGCATTTGTTCTTGCATAAGTAGTTTTCATTTCAGTTCTAAAATATAATCTCAAAACTACAAAAATATAGTCTTAGTTTCTCTTTATTGTTGCATTTGTTCATCAATTTATATTTACAAAAGAAAAAGAAGTTTGCTTTAGTAGTGGTAATTTGCTTTGAAAAAAATACACCTTTGCTTTTTTATTTCTTATCAAGTCAAAAACACCATAGTTCATCATTCCATTTCCTTCTAAGTAAGAAATAGCCCTTTAAAATGAACGCAATAATTAAAATTTACTAGTAATTTTTGTTTTTTAGGGCCATTCACGTACTAGCTTAGGTTATACTTGTGGGATAGGAAGTGTAAAATTCCCATAAGTTTTAAAATTCAGACGTAGTGGACTATTCGATAGGTAAATCCTTGTCTTTATCAATTGTATCTGGGAAGCTCCTCTCAAAAGGGAGTTAAGCACGAGGCCGCGTGGAGGCATTGGACTGAGGAGATAACCCTCTGATTCCTTGTCAAAATGTAAATCAGGACTTTTACGCATCTGGGGATTCTTTCCTAGATAGAGTTTCGGGCTCAGCTACCCTGCCCATGCATACGAGTCAGGCTTGCGACCATCCCCCCAGACTGTTGATATAGCTAAGGTAGCCTTTAGTCTCTTGACATATAGGATTTATACCTAGGTAAACTGAAAGGCTATTTCTGGTTCACCTTGGATGGGATTGGAAGGTAACCCTTGTTGAAAGTGTAGAATGGCGGTGGGTGATTCCTTCGGTTGTGCCTAAGAACCACTTCAAGGATGCCAAGTAACCATTCTTCAGCTTTCTTCAGGAAATCATATCTTTCACCCTTGTTGATTGTTTGAGGCTTTAGGAAATTTCGTAGTGTTTGCTCTTTGGTTTTTTCTATGTTTAGTTGGCTTTAGGGTTTGATTTGTTAAATTTTAAATCGTGGAGGACCAACCTATAAGAAGGTCAAGAAGGTTGCAAAACCTTCCTCCTCTCATCACATTGCGACCTCCACCTCCACCCCAAAGGCGGAGATTGGACACGAACGGTTCATTTGAACCGGTAGGAGTAAGTGAAGTTCCAGGTGAACCATCACTTATAGTTGACTGTCTTGATTTTGATACAGTTGAGATAGAAGACTTGCAGACTGGCGAGTTTGCAAGGAATTTTAACACACCCTTGACTGACTTAAATGATCCTGTGATCGTCTAGGTTAGACCTTTTGATTCACTTGTTTTAGGTGTCCCTGTGGGTAGGATTATGTCTACTATGGGAGAAAGTTCTTTTGTTTTCACCTCAGCCATTTCGGCTAAAGGGGTATTACCTCCCCCGATAAGTGCCCCTAGATCTAGCTTACCTTCTATGCCCTTGACTCCACCGAGCCGGGTGGTCCAACCATCGGTTCACTCAAGCCTAGCAGGTGCTTCTAGTGACATGGCTACTGGGATTCCTTGTATACCTACTGTTCCTTCCTCCTTCACATACACCGCCCAGAGTGGTCCGGTAGGATCCTCGGCTTTCGTCCAAGGATTTCCTTGGAATGGGGGACACATTCCCCCATCCACTCCGTACGTAGGCCCATCACCTTCTTATGTAGGAGTAAAGTTTGGAAATAATACCTCTTATGGGAAAAGTTTTCAAACTCCGGTCTCGGCCCCGTTTACGAGCTCTCCCTTTTCATTGTTTAGCAGAGGGATACCTGCTCCTATTTTTCAGACCCCAGTTTCGATTGGGACGGCCCGAACCTCTTATACTGCACCTCCCACTCACAACCCTGTGGCTTACAGATGGAATCCATTTCAAATTAATCCACCTACTTCACAGCCGGTGGCAGGGGGCAGCCCCACATTTACTTATGGGCATTCGGGGGCAGGTCCCTCTAATCCCTAGACTGGAACTTTTAGTGCCCCGGTTCGACCCAAGCTTCTGTTCCTGGCAATGTTAAAATTGCCAGATTTGTCTAAGTTGATGAATGACCCCTCATGGCCACCTGTTCCCACCAAATTGCCATCGGACATCCGTAAATTCGAAGGAAAAGTTGGTGAAGATCCTGGGGCTCATGCCACCACATTTCATTTATGGTGTTCTTCGAATTCACTAAATGAAGATTCAATTAGGTTGAGGTTGTTCCAAAGAACCTTAACAACTACCGTGGAAAAATGGTACATTGAGTTTCCTTTTGTTGCTTTCAGTAGTTTTTGGGACTTGGCTAGTGCATTCCTTAGCCACTTTCAGCTTCCGGTCTGATATGATTTCGGAATGGAATTGTTATCTACCTTTAGGCAGAACAAGGCTACCCACATCTCGGATCATATCCAAGAGTGGAGGAGGTGAAAGAGCCTTATAAAAGCCACCATTCCTCCTGAGTTCTTACTAGAGTGGTTCCTCAAATCTCTATTGCCTTACATATCTAAGGACGTATCCACCTCAGGAGTGACGAATGAAGAAGAATCCATTCTTAGGGCCCAGCAATTGGATTTGATTTATTCACAATTTAGGATCTTGTACGAGATTATCCCTGAGGCACCAAGGCCTACCCACGATGTGGAGAAGCCTAAGCCTAGGCCCCATGCTGATGGTGTGGTTGGGTCTGTAAACTCTCCCACTATAGAGTCTTTAGCTAAACAACTTCATCAGTTGTCCGTCAAGCATTCTACGACAGAGGCAACAAAGGATGCCCCCTCCCCCCATAGTGCAAATTTTTTGGCACAGACCTCTCAGAAGGGCAATCAGCAGCTCAGTGGGAAGAAAAAGAGAGGAAAGAAAGGAGAGGAAAACCAAAACAAGCAGAAATACAAATTGAAGATTGTCTACAAAAGTTATGACCCCAGGAAGTTAGCTGTTCAACTTACCACCTTGGGGCCGCAAACTTTATGACAGTTCATCTTTTAGGGTTACGTTTTGGACTTTTGGGGTTCTCATCCTCATTATTATTATAAATAGGCCCCTTTGGCATCATTTTGTATTCAACTTGGCACGGATGAGCGTAGCAGCCACATCTATTCTCAGAGATAGCTACCACCATCCTAGCAATTGTATTATAGTCTGTTCTATTTCTGCAATTTAATAGAATATTTTTTTACTGTATCTCTATTATCTTTGCAAAATGTCTGTTATTATGACTCTATATCTGTTCTTTCATTTGGTTCACACATAAATCCGGATCAGTGGTATCAGAGAAATATGCTCTTTGATTGTTTCTCAGCGCATGTGCCCGACGAGGTCCGAGTATAGAGAGTTTGGTCTCGAACTAGTTTCATTTTATCATTCTCGCCGTCCCAAATGACCTCCCATGGCGGAAGAAAAGAGAAATGGTGGAGCAGGAGATCCTATAAAGTCGCTGCTCAAGGAATCCCTCGAGCGACAGAGGAACGAGATGATGGATAGTTTCACCCAAATCCATCTCCGAATGTCGACAACGGAAAGTGCATCTTCAACGAGCAGCTGGTTCAGGGATGCAACTCCCTTCAAGGTACAAGTTAACTTTGATATTCCTTTATTTGAAGCAAAAATCGATGCAGATGCCCTAGATAAGTGTTTGAATGTTCTAGAAGGGTGTTTCTCTATCCACAATTTTTCCAATAGAGAAAATATCACCTTTGCGCTCCTTAAGCCAGCCCCCCATGTCCAAAATTTGTGGGGTACTTATTGTGAGCAAAACTCATCAAACGAGTCTGGAATGTTTGAAACAAATCCCACTTGGGCCTCTTTCATAACAGTATTACCCTGTGGGAAAATATGATGACCAGTACACAAAATGGACCATTCTGCATCAAGAGAGGGACGAAATGGTGTCAAAGTACACCAACAAATTTCATACGCTGCGGACAAAGTTGAGTATCAAGGACTCCAAGTGGCACCTGATCCTGAAATATCACAGTGGTCTAAATCAGTACATCTAAATTGAGATGGACTTCCTTGAAATCTCTTCACTTAGATCCGCCTATCGGTATGCTGTCAAAATCGAGGAGAAATTTTGACAGAAGAACAAGCAAGACTCTGGACCTGCAAATCCACCGCAGAAGCAAGGCAAGGGAAACCCTAGCCCGCAGAACATAGCAAAAGAAAACGACAACCAGTCCCTTCCACAAGCAAGAAGGGGGATGGAAAGACAAAGAAGGACACCGGTAAGTGGTGCGAATTTCATAAAAGCCCTTGGCACAACACTAATGAATGTCGCTCAAAGTAGTCATTAGTGGCCGAGATCAAATCTTAAAAATCAGATACGGATTCTAATTCTGAGCCCAATGCCACAACCGCATACAATGGGAGGCAGATCATTGATGTAGACCCCACTGCCACTGTTGCTACTGTACAGATTCAACTAGAGGATCCTAAAGAGTCAGAGGCAGAGGAGCGCCTCTTCCACTCGCAGATGTGGGTGAAGGGAATGCCTCTACATTTTGTTGTTGACAATGGCAGCCAAAAGAACCTGATCTCACCAGAAGTCATCAAGAGATTAGAGCTTTCAGCAACACCACACCCACAAACCTACAGCATCAGTTGGCTAAGCCAAGGACGAGGTATCCGCGTTACTCAACAATGCCTCCTACCATATGACATCAAGCCTTTCAAAGACGAGGTACTGTGTGATGTGGCCCCACTTGAATTCTGTGATGTTCTTTTAGGAAAAGCATATATGTGGAAGCATCATGTTGTATATGAGTCACAGCATTGAAGTGTCATTGCTACTTTGGGAAGAAAACTCTATCGAATACCCACCGAATACCAGAGACCATTGCACCTAACAAAGTGTCGCAAGGTAGGAAGATAAGCTCCCACATCAGAAATTATTTCTCTTCACAATTGCGTATGAAGGAAAACATAAGAGCACAGAGACCTCCACACCCTTTGCATAGGGTGTCTCTGCTCATCAGACACAAGAAGAAGTGTTATCAACCCAAATGGCACTTCTCCGTCCGAGTGCCGACATTTCCTATGTTGGCGCACAAAAGGACATTTATGGATTGAAGGTTGCCTAAAACACTATATATGGGCATGTTATTAAATACGTTCACTATCCATCCAGCTTGCCATTTTTACCTTTTCATATGTCAATTGTTGTACGCGACTTTTCCTATAAACAACCCGCATACATACACGACTTTTCCTATAGCATGTCACGTACTGTACGCAAGTACTTGTCATTGCAACCCGCATACATATCTGTACGCGGGTTTCCCTTATAGCAACTCGTGTATCATACGTGGGTTTCTAGTATCAATACTCGCGTACACCTTCCCTTGACATTAAAAATAATAAATCGTGATTATATGATATTTGTTAAGCCCTAAACAATAACTATCTTAACTATCTCAACCTCCTCAACCTTCGAAAATGCCTTATTTCACTAAGTATAAATAAAGGCCTTGGGGAGGGCATTAATCAATCATACTGGGAGAGCAAAGTTATGCTGATGGTATCTATTCAGAAGTATTTGGAGCAGCAGAACTCAGAATCCTTTGGTTGCAGAGGAGTCCTTGTTTCAGGCATTGGGTTGTAACCTTAACTCATTCACTATTGTCAAAAAATAGAATCCTTATTCCAAATGTGTGTTGAATATCTTTCATGTATCATGGTTGGATGAATATTTATGATTAAGCACTCTATATACTATTTATCTAACTTGCCCTATATACATGTATAAGCTTGCACTTGGAGGATTTTCTCTTTACAGGTGAAGGAGAAACATCCTTGAAAGCTTTAGAGGAGAAGCAGAGCAGGAGAAGACAAAGCTTGGATCAACAGTCGTTAATTGGGTGAGTCCATCCTATCTTCCTGTTTCCTTTATGTAATTTAAAGTTGATTGCCTGCAATTTTTAAGAGTACGTTGGTAACCCCAGACCTTCGGTTATAAGGTGTTTATTCCTGAACAACAGAACTGGTGACTCCGCTGGGGAGCCCAGACTATTGTAGGTTATTTCTGTTACCCTTGACCAGTCTTTGCCTTGAGTCTGTGTGTGGTATCTTGTCTTGGTTCATGCTTACCATAGTGTTTGAAGGCCTTGTGGATTTTCCTTCCTTTTGAGAAAATTGTGTACCTGTACGCGGGTTGCTCTTATACACAGTCGCGTACAAAGGCCTGCGTACGCGGGTTGCTCTCTAGGACAGTCACGTACAGTACGCGAGTTTCCCTTATACACAATCACGTACAAGCCTTGAAATAGGGATTTTTGGGCTAGGGTTTGTTTGTCCCTGTCCTTTTATGATTCCTGTTTATTAGTCAGCCCTCCTTATAAACACTGTGTTGTTAGTTTGATGACCTTGGTGGCGACGCCTTGTACTTTCCTATAAAGCCCTTGAGTTCCTTTTGTTTGGATTGTCTTCTGTTTGCATTTTGAAGTAGGTCTGCCTATTTGGGTTATAGGTTGAGGTGTTTTTGTCTGAATCAGTGATCATGGTTTTGGGCAATGTTTTTCCTAGTCTATCTTTAGATAGTGATTCGTTTGTCACTTACCTTTGTGTGTTTTCAGTGATTTCTTGTCATTGTACCTGCCCAAGCGAGGGTTCCAAGTCTTCCCTTGTTGGTTGATTTTTGGTCTTATTAATCTGTTTACTTCAATTTGCTTGCTTTATACAGTTGATTTGGTCCAAGTATACTCAAGTTTAGTGCATCTTAGGTACATAGTAGTGTTTGAGCATTTTAAAAAGTCAAAAGAAAAACATTTTCAAGCTTTTTGTATTTGTTCTTGCATAAATAATTTTCATTTCAGTTTTAAAATATAATCTCAAAACTACAAAAATATAGTCTTAGTTTCTCTTTATCGTTGCATTTGTTCATCAATTTATATTTACAAAAGAAAAAGAAGTTTTCTTTAGTAGTGGTATTTGCTTTGAAAAAAATACACCTTTGCCTTTTTATTTCTTATCGAGTCAAAAACACCATAGTTCATCATTACATTTCCTTCTAAGTAAGAAATAGCCCTTTAAAATGAACGCAATAAATAAAATTTACTAGTAATTTTTATTTTTTAGGGCCATTCACCTACTAGCTTGGGCTAGACTTGTGGGATAGGAAGTGTTAAATTCCCATAAGTTTTAAAATTCAGACCTAGTGGACTATTCAATAGGTAAATCCTTGTCTTTATCAATTGTATCTGGGAAGCTCCTCTCAAAAGGGAGTTAAGCACGAGGCCGCGTGGAGGCATTGGACTGAGGAGATAACCCTCTGATTCCTTGTCAAAACGTAAATCAGGACTTTTACGCATCTGGGGATTCTGTCGTAGACAGATTTTTGAGCTCAGCTACCCTGCCCATGCGTATGAGTCAGGCTTGCGACCATCCCCCCAGACTATTGGTATAGCTAAGGTAGCCTTTAGTCTCTTGACATATAGGGTTTATACCTAGGTAAATCAGAAGGCTATTTTTGGTTCACCTTGGATGGGCTTGGAAGGTAACCCTTATTGAAAGTGTAGGAGGGCGGTGGGTGATTCCTCCACTTGTGCTTAAGAACCACTTCAAGGATGCCAAGTAACCATTCTTCAGCTTTCTTCGGGAAATCATATCTTTCACCTTTGTTGACTGTTTAAGGCTTTAGGAAATTTTGTAGTGTTTGCTCTGTGGTTTTGTCTATGTTTAGTTAGCTTTAGGGTTTGATTTGTTAAATTTTCGATCATGGAGGACCAACCTATAAGAAGGTCAAGAAGGTTACAAAACCTTCCTCCTCTCGTCACATTGGAACCACCACCTCCACCCCAAAGGTAGAGATTGGACACGGACGGTTCATTTGAACCGGTAGGAGTAAGTGAAGTTCCAGGTGAACCATCACTTATAGCTAACCGTCTTGATTTTGATATAGTTGAGATAGAAGACTTGCAGACTGACCAGTTTGCAAGGAATTTTAACACACCCTTGACTGACTTAAATGATCCTATGATCATCCATGTTAGACCTTTTGATTCACCTATTTTAGGTGTCCCTCTGAGTAGGATTATGTCTACTGCGGGAGAAAGTTCTTTTAATTTCACCTCAACCGTTTCGACTGAAGGGGTATTACATTCCCCGATAAGTGCCCCTAGATCTACCATACCTTCTATTCCTTTGACTCCAGCGAGCCGGGTGGTCCAACCACCGGTTCACTCAAGCCTAGCAGGTGCTTCTCGTGACATGGCTACTAGGATTCCTAATAACCTACTATTCCTCCTCCTTTACATACACTACCCAGAGTGGTTCGGTAGGATCCTCGGCTTTAGTCCAAGGATTTCCTTGGAATGGGGGACACATTCCCCCATCCACTCCATACGTAGGCCCATCACCTTCTTATGTAGGAGTAAAGTTTGGAAATAATACCTCTTATGGGCAAAGTTTTCAAACTCTGGTCTCGGCCCCATTTATGAGCTCTCCCTTTTCGTTGTTTAGCGGAGGGATACCTACTCCTATTTTTCAGACCCCAATTTCGATTGGGACAACCCGAACCTCTTATACTGCACCTCCCACTCACAACCCTGTGGCTTACGGATGGAGTCTGTTTCAAAGTAATCCACCCACTTCGCAACTGGTGGCAGGGGGCGATCCCACCTTTACTTATGGGTGTTCGAGGGCAGGTCCCTCTAATCCCTAGACTGGTACTTTTAGTGCCTCGGTTCGACCCAAGCTTCCGTTCCTGGCAACGTTAAACTTGCCAGATTTGTCTAAGTTGATGAATGACCCCTCGTGGCCACCTGTTCCCACCAAATTGCCATCGTACATCCCTAAATTCGAAGGCAAAGTTGGTGAAGATCCTAGGGCTCATGCCACCACATTTCATTTATGGTGTTCTTCGAATTCACTGAATGAAGATTAAGTTAGGTTTAGGCTATTCCAGAGAACCTTAACAAGTACCACGAAAAAATGGTATATTAAGTTGCCTTCTGCTGCTTTCTGTAGTTTTTGGGACTTGGCTAGTGCATTCCTTAGCCACTTTCAGCTTCCGGTCTGATATGATTTCGGAACGGAATTGTTATCTACCTTTAGGCAGAACAAGGCTACCCACATCTCGGATCATATCCAAGAGTGGAGGAAGCGAAAGAGCCTTGTAAAAGCCACCATTCCTCCTGAGTTCTTATTAGAGTGGTTCCTTAAATCTCTGTTGCCCTACATATCTAAGGACATATCCACCTCAAGAGTGACGAATGAAGAAGAAGTCATTCTCAGGGCCCAGCAATTGGATTTGATTTATTCACAATTTAGGATCTTGTATGAGATTATCCTTGAGGCACTGAGGCATACCCATGATGCAGAGAATCCTAAGCCTGGGCCCCATGCTAATGGTGTGGTTGGGTCCATAAACTCTCCCACTATAGATTCTTTGGCTAAACAACTTCATCAGTTGTCCGTCAAGCATTCTACGGTGGAGGTAGCAAAGGATGCCCCCTCCCCCCATAGTGCAAATATTTTTGCACAGACCTCTCAGAAGGGGAATCAGCAGCTCGGTGGGAAGAAAAAGAGAGGAAGGAAAGCAGAGGGAAACCAAAACAAGAAAAAACCCAAATCGAAGATCGTATGCAAAAGTTATGACCCCAGGAAGTTGACTGTTCAACTTACCACCTTGGGGCCACAAACTTTATGATGGTTCATCTTCTAGGGTTACGTGTTGGACTTTTGGGGTTATTATCCTCATTATTATTATAAATAGGACCCTTTGGATTCATTTTGTATTCAGCTTGGCATGGATGAGTGTAGCAGCCACATCTCTTCTCAGAGATAGCTATCACCATTCTAGCAATTGTATTACAGTCTGTTCTATTTCTGCAATTCAATAGAATATTTGTTTACTGTATCTCTGTTATCTTTGCAAAATGTCTGTTATTATGACTCTATATCTGTTCTTCCATTTGGTTCACACACAAATCCGGATCAGTGGTATCAAAGCAATCTGCTCTTTGATTGTTTCTCGATGCATGTCACTGACGAGGTCCGAGTATAGAGAGTTTTGTCTCGAACTAGTTTCATTTTATCATTCTCACCGTCCCAAATGACCTCCCATGGCAGAAGAAAAGAGAAACAACGTAGTAGGAGATCCTATAAAGTCACTGCTCGAGGAAGCCCTCGAGCAACGGAGGAATGAGATGATGGATAGTTTCGCCCAAATACTTCTGTGAATGTCGACAACAGCAAGTGCATCTTCAACGAGCAGCCGGTTTGGGGATGCAACTCCCTTCAAGGTACAAGTTAATTTTGATATTCCTTTATTTGAAGGAAAAATCGATGCAGATGCCCTAGATAATTGGTTGAATGTTCTAGAAGGGTGTTTCTCTATCCACAATTTTTCTGACAGAGAAAAGATCACCTTTGTGCTCCTTAAGGCAGTCCCCCATGTCTAAATTTGGTGGGGTACTTATTGTCAACAAAACTCATCGAACGAGTCTGGAATGTTTGAAACAAATCCCAACTTGGGCCTCTTTCATAGATGTCGTCAGGGAACAATATTACCCTGTGGGAAACTATGATGACCAGTACACAAAATGGACCATTCTGCATCAAGAAAGGGACTAGACGGTGTTGGAGTACACCAACAAATTTCATACACTGCGGACAAAGTTGAGTATCAAGGACTCCGAGTGGCACTTGATCCTGAAATATCGTAGTGGTCTGCATCGGTACATCCAAACTGAGATGGACTTCCTTGACATCTCTTCACTTGGCTTTGCCTATTGGTATGCTGTCAAAATTGAGGAGAAATTTTGACAGAAGAACAAGCAAGACTCTGGACTTGCGAATCCATCACAGAAGCAAGGCAAGGGAAACCCTATCCCGCATACCAAAGCAAAATAAAATGACAACCAATACCCGCCACAAGCAAAGAACGGGGATGGAAAGACAGAGAAAGACACCGATAAGTGGTGTGAATTTCATAAAATCCCCTGGCACAACACTGATGAATGTCACTCAAAGCAGTCATTAGTGGCCGAGATCAAATCTTCAAAATCATATTAGGATTTTGATTCGGATCCCAATGCCACAACCGCATACAATGGGAGGCAGATCATTGATGCAGACCCCACTACCACTGTTGCTACTGCACAGATTCAACTAGAGGATCCTAAAGAGTTAGAGGCAGAGGAGCGCCTCTTCCACTAGCAGATGTGGGTGAAGGGAATGCCTCTACATTTTGTTGTTGACAATGGCAGCCAAAAGAACCTAATCTTAGTAGAAGTCGTCAAGAGATTAACGCTTCCGACAACAACACACCTGCAACCCTACAGCATCGGTTGGATAAGCCAAGGAGGAGGTATCCGCGTTACTCAAGAATGCCTCCTACCATATGGCATCAAGCCTTTCAAAGACAACTTACTGTGTGATGTGGCCCCACTTGAAGTCTATGATTTTCTTTTAGGACAACCATATATGTGGAAGCGTCATGCTGTATATGAGTCATGACCTTGCAGTGTCATTGCTACTTTGGAAGGAAAATTCTATCGAATACCAGAGACTGTTGCACCTAACAAAGTGTCGGAAGGTAGGAAGATAAGATCCCACATCAGAAAATTATGTCTCTTCACAATTGCGTCTGAAGGAGAACATTGGATCACAAAGACCTCCACACCCTCTACACAGGGTGTCTCTGCTCATCAGACACAAGAAGAAGTGTTATCAACCCAAATGGCACTTCTCCATCCGAGTGCCGACATTTCCTATGTTGGCGCACAAAAGGACATTTATGGATTGAAGGTTGCCTAAAACACTATAGATGGGCATATTATGAAATACATTCACTATCCATCCAACTTGCCATTTTTACCTTTTCATATGTCAATTGTTGTACACGACTTTTCATATAAGCAACCCACATACATACGTGACTTTTCCTACAGCATGTCACGTACTGTACGTGAGTATTTTTCATTGCAACCCGCATACATATCTGTACGCAGGTTTCTCTTATAGCAACTCGCATATCATATGCGGGTTTCCAGTATCAATACTCGCGTACGCATTCCCTTGACATTAAAAATAATAAATCGTGATTATTTGAGATTTGTTAAGCCCTAAACAATAACTATCTTAACTATCTCAACCTCCTCAGCCTTCGAAACCACCTTATTTCACTAAGTATAAATAAAGGCCTTGGGGAGGGCATTAATCAATCATACTGGGAGAGCAAAGTTAAGCTGGTGGTATCTATTCAGAAGTCTTTCGAGCAGCAGAACTCAGAATCCTTTGGTTGCAGAGGAGTCCTTGTTTCAGGCGTTGGGTTGTAACCTTAACTCATTGACTATTGTCAATAAAGAGAATCCTTATTCCAAATGTGTGTTGAATATCTTTCATGTATCATGGTTGGATGAATATTTATGATTAAGCACTCTATATACTGTTTATCTAACTTGCCCTATATACATGTATAAGCTTTCACTTGGAGGATTTTCTCTTTACAGGTGAAGGAGAAAGATCCTTGAAAGCTTTATAGGAGAAGCAGAGCGGGATAAGAAAAAGCTTGGATCAACAGTCGTGAATTGGGTGAGTCCATCCTATCTTCCTGTTTCCTTTCTATACTTTAAAGTTGATTGCCTGCAAGTTTTAAGAGTACGTTGGTAACCCTATACCTTCAGTTATACGGTGTTTATTCCCGAACAACAGAACTGGCGACTCCATTGGGGAGCCCAGACTGTTGTACGTTATTTCTGTTACCCTTAACCAGTCTTTCCCTTGAGTCTGTGTGTGGTATCTTGTCCTGGTTCATGCTTACCATAGTGTTTGAAGGCCTTGTGGATTTTCCTTCTTTTTGAGAAAATTGTGTACCTTTACACAGGTTTCTCTTATACACAGTCGCATACAGAGGGCTACGTACGTGGGTTGCTCTCAAACTTCTAACCCTCTCACGATTCAGAAGCCTGCTGAAACTATGCCGAAGATACTGAAAGGTGTCTTCAAGAATACCTTGCATAACCCTAATGCTAGGGCTGCTTCAAACTACTCTGTGGTTGAAGATCTAGCCCAAACCCCATGTGCAATGTCAACTTTAGAGGTGTTACAGAGCTGTCCCACCCAGCGGGATGCCCTCTTAGCAGCTTTAGGCAGCATGGACTCATCGAGTCTCATGGCGAAATTTCATTTGTCTAATGTTAACATTCGCCTACCTTACCATGTAGCCTTATTAATAGATGTCATCCATGGTGGAAAGACCATTGGAAGGGAAATTATTTATGAGGGTGCTTCTACATGCGTTATGTCCTTGTCCTGTTGGAAACCTCTCGGATCCCCAAAGCTGGTCCCATCAAACACTCTACTTACTGTTTTCGATGGATGGTCATTCCATCCGCATGGTATCCTATCGGATTTTGAAATTAAGCTAGCATGGAAAGCAGTGTCTATTGAGGTGGAAGTGATTGATGCACCTTTGGACTATAATTTGCTCCTGGGAAGAAGCTGAACTTATGCCATGTCCGCTATTGCATCGGTCGTCTTTCGGGTAGTGGTTTTTCCACATGAAGGAAAGTTGGTTACTATTGAACAACTTGATTTTACTCAAAAAGGTTGTTTAGAGTCTAATGAGTCCGATGTGCCATCGGTTGATCATGTCAAACCTGTTGCACAGAGCTTGGGGGCTGGAATGTACGCATCATTGATGGGCACATTTGATCTTCCAGCCTCGATTAACTATATTGGTTCTACTAGTATGGGGAAGTACATAGCCACGGTTGTTGATAGGACTGATCCTTGGGTTCTCCCTTCCCCCCATGAACTGGAAGTTCCCTTATCGACAGTGGAAGTAGCTTACCAAGCTATCACTCAAACCACTATTGATCCCATTCTAGATCCTCTCACAGTCTCAGAGGACCTGGAAGAAGTCTATTTTCCCTCGTGGGCGGAAAACTCTTTGCACTCTACGGATTGTTTAGATATGGTTTTACCTTCTGATGAAGCCATTTTGGAAGCCATGAGTGGATGTGGTAAGATCTGTGAAGATCTTCACCATCAATCAGATTTTCTTCCAAAGCTAAGAAGAATAGAAAATCAATAGTTTCATATGAGACTGTCAGATTATGTTGATACACCGATCAATCCCTTACCCAGGGAAGGAATGTTTACCGAGGGGAATATGGCAAATATTTTCGCTACTATCCCTATCAACATCTCTGTAAATCTTGATGTCACGGAAAACATATATATATGTGCAAACTGCTCTCCTGAAGAGATTGCTATCTATACTGCCTTGTTTAAGGAATTCCGTGATGTCTTTGCCTGGTCATATGAGGAGATGCTAGGAATTGATCCATCTATTGTTGAACATGATATATGAACATATCCTGATGCCAAACCTGTTCAGCAAAAGTTGAGACCGGTTAACCCGCGTAAAGCGACGGCTGTGAAGGCTAAAGTTGAAAAAATATTGAAGGCTGGTTTTATTTATCCCATAGCTCTGACAGAATGGGTATCCAATCCTGTTCCTGTTGATAGGAAGCAAGGGACCATACATGTCTATATTGAATTCAGAGATTTGAATAAAGCCTGTCCTAAGGACAACTATCCCGCACCATTTATATACCAGATTATAGATGCTTGCGCAGGAAGTGAAGTGTTCTCGTTTATGGATGGTTTCTCCGGATACAATCAAATTCGAATAAAACCAGAAGACCAACATAAAACTGCTTTCATTTGTCCTTGGGGTACCTTTAAGTACAAAAAAATGCCCTTTGGATTGAAAAATGTTGGGGCAACCTTTCAACAGGCTATGAAATTTGCCTTCCATGATATCAAAGCCATTGTCGAACCTTACCTTGATGATCTGCCTGCACATTCTCGTAAGAGGATTCAACATCCAGATCACTTATGGTTGATATTTGAGAGATGCAGATACTATAAGATCCACCTGAATCCCCACAAGTGCATGTTCTGTGTCGAGTCAGGAAGATTGCTCGGGTTCATTGTCTCTAATAGAGGCATCCAGGTGGATCCATTAAAAGTAGAGGCCATTGTAAATCTGCCTCCTCCTCGTTCTATCAGGCAACTTCAAAGCCTGCAAGGGAAGTATAATTTTCTTCGATGTTTTATCCTTAACTATGCCAAGATTACCAAGGGTTTCATGCGCCTGCTTAAATAGGACACCCCATTTGTATGGGATGAAACTGCACAACTCGCTTTCGAGGCATTGAAAAAATCTTTGTTGTCAGCACCTTTACTGCGTCTGCCAGATTACTCTAGGGATTTTATATTGTATCTGGCCGTTTCTGAGTCGACTATTGGGCTAGTACTGGTCCAGGAGGATGATAAGCTCGTAGAGCATGTCTTTTACTATCTTAGCCGTGCTTTGGCTGGACCTGAACTCAGGTACTCCCATGTTGAGAAATTAGCCTTAGCTGCTGTCTATGTTGTTCAGAGGTTACGTCACTACATTTTACTGAGGACCACAATGGTAGTGGTGGATGTGAATCCTTTTCAATATGTTTTGTCCCAACGGATTGTTGGGGGGAAATTCAACAAATGGATAGTCATTCTCCAAGAGTTTGACTTGTATTTTCAGTTTGCTAAGTCTAAAAAGTCCCTAGTTTTTGCTGAGCTTATAGCAGAATTTCCTACTGAAGAAGATGCAGCCATTGAAGATGACTCATTCCCAGATGAGCATATCTTCTTGATATCCACCTCTGATCCTTGGTGCAGGGATATTCTTATATATCTCCAGACTTTGAAGTATCCTGTAGCTTCCTCATAGGAGGAACGACGTAAATTACGCCTTCATGCTAAGAACTACCTCATCATAGGAGATACATTATATCGAAGAGGGGTAGATTCCATTTTGCGTCGATGTATTACCCATGAGGAAGTGGAGATTGTCCTGAATGATTCCCATAGTGGAGCATGTGGGGGTCATTTATCTGGGTTAGCAATGGCCCAGAAGATACTACGTGTCGATTATTTCTAGCCCACGATCTTCAAAGATTGTGTGGAAGTGGTGAAGCGCTGTCATCTTTGTCAGCTTGACACCAAGAAAACGCGGTCACATCCCGCTCTGTTGTTTCCCGTTGTCTCAGTAAGCCCCTTCATGAAATGGGGGATTGATTACATGACATGCAACGCAGCCTCAGCTGGGGGGCATAAATATATTATTGTCGCTGTTGACTATTTTACGAAATGGGCAGAGGCAATGCCTACTTTTAAAGCCAACGGGGAAACAACAGCTTTCTTCATATTCAATCAGATTATAGCATGGTTTGGTATACCCAAATTGATTTTCACTGACCATGGCAGTCATTTTCAAAATAGCATGATGACAGAACTGACCACTATGCTTGGATTTAGACAAGAACATTCATCTTCGTACTATCCACAAGAAAACGGTCAGGCTGAGGCTGTAAACAAAACTTTGAAGACCATCCTCAAACGTGCAATTTATGCATCCCATTATAACTAGCACATCATGCTATACCCTGCACTTTGGGCATACCGAATAATGTAAAAACTGCTACGGGTTTCTCCCCCTTCCAACTCGTTCATGGAGTGGAAGCAGTTACCCCGGTTGAATGTGAAATCCTGTCTTTGAAAATAGCTATTCATGTGTTACCCGATACGACAGAGCTTGAAGAACGTCCGGTACATTTAGAACACCTTGATGAACAGCGTAGAGATGCATTGACTGCTAATCAAGCTCACAAGAATAGGGTCAAAAACCAATATGATAAGTCTGTCAAACCTCGGATTTTCTCTGAGGGGGAACTTGTTTTGCTTTGGGACCAGGACAAAGAACCTCTGGGGACAAGAAAATTCAAGGCCATGTGGTTAGGGCCTTATGTCATGTCGAAGGTTTTAAATAAGGGTGCATATGAGTTAATTGATTTTGATGGGAACAAGCTGTTTGAGCCTAGAAATGGGCTCTACCTGAAAAAGTACTATGCTTAGGCTTAGCGCTTTTTCTTGTATTTTATTGTATGTATTTTTATGTACACTAGTTTGTAAGTTTTGTTTTTTATACCATCTTTTGGTTGTTGCAGATGTCTTATGAGAGGTATCTAGGTTTTGCCGATGGGGCCAGTCGCCACACTTGTAATCTAGCTTCAGCAGCGTGGGTCATTTACTCTCCCTTAGGACAGCTAGTTGTCGCAGGAGGCACTTGCTTAGGTCCTGCTTCTAATAATGTTGTTGAATATAGGGTTGTAATTGAGCTTCTATGGGATGCTTTGTCACATGGTATCACCCAGCTAGAAGTTCGTTTGGACTCTCAACTAGTGGTTTCCCAGCTCAATCGAGCTTATCAGGTGCAAAACCCTATTTTATTACGTCAGTTCATGCAAGTTAGGTTATTGGAAAGAAATTTTGAATTTATTATATTCAATCACATTCCAAGAAATTAGAATTCATTGACTAATGCATATGCTAATTACATTTTAGATTGGCATCTAAAACACATTTCATAAAAATATACAGCATGCACATAAAAAACACTTGTAAATAAACCGACAACAATATGTGTGTGTGTGTGTGTGTGTGTGTGTGTTTGTGTGTGAGTATCTGTCTATAGATAGGTCGAGTCTGATCCTTAGATCCAGTCATAACTATATAATATACAAAAAATATAAAAAATGTGGATCGCAGTCCAACAAAATGTCCTAGATCTAAGCAGGACCACCCTGGTCACTTGGACCACCTTGGTCCCCATGGTCTCTCTGTGCTCTGGCTTCCTCAACCTCTTTAGCTTCGGTAGCCTCCACAACACCTATGTACACAAGAACTGCTCTGGCCACTCGCCTCAACAGGCGTAACCAAACAGGTGGAACCCCAACCACAAACTCCTGCATGACGGTTGGGATATGCTCTATCCGCAAAGTGGGAACTCTCTCAGTAAGCCTAGCCATCTTCCCCTCCAAAACCCTAATAAGCCCCGGGCCTTCGCCTACGACAGGACGAACAAACATACGTGGATGCCCCTCAGGGCAAACTGGTCCAATATCTGCATTTTGACATGTTTATAGGATTAGAACTTTTATACATATGTATATATCTATCATTTTAAAATTCATAAAAAAGTTTAAAAATAAAAATTTTGAAAATTAAAAAATTACCTAACTCTCCCCATGCTCCTCTTGGAGGGAGGACAAGGTCTAGATCACCTCAAAAATCCATTTCGGCATACAGAAACTGCTCTAGTGCCGGTAGCTGCTGCTCCCACCAGAAGTAGAAGTCATCATCATACACACTCTGCACTGAGCCTCCTCCTCCTTGATGGAGGAAGATGTCTCCCCATCTGCTCAGCCTAGGATGACGTGGAGATCGAACTGGTAGGGGTATGATAGGGCTCAACCCTGGTACTCTCGAAGAAGAAGAAGGCAACCAATATGCTAGAATACCCGAAGTTCTTCCACCTTCCTCTCTTGCAATCAGAGAATTGTTTTCTCATAATTGGGACAACTCCTGAACACCAATCATACAGGGCACCCTGCGTACAATCCACCGCCAACCTCATTTGCTTCCGTGTAGCTAGATGTAATGAAGAGGATCCCACAATCCTCACTATGGTGCTCGTCAATACATGTAGTGTAAAATCACATATATGTGCAATAGGGACGTAGCTCCCTCTCTTTTGGGTACTAGGTGTGCAGTACACATCAATGTATTTCTGGACACTTAAAGGATCACCGCCCCTGCCAGTTCCCTCTAATTTGACTGGTGCTCCTTGTCATGATAGGCCAGCAATAAAATATATGTCCTCGGAAGTAATTTCCAAAGTTTCACCCTATAGGTCAAACATCCCTAAATCATGGTCCCAATAGTTTATCATGAACTCCAGTAAACGGACATTGGCCTACATTTGTGATGTGCAAAAGAATTTTAATAACCCATTCGTTCATAAAGCATGTATGATGGGTGCACTTTGGAGCGCTTCCTGGTCCATATTCTCATGCTCTCGTTCCCTCCATTCCAACACCATCTTCACACCTAGCAAAACAATCATTATAAATCATCAATATCATATAAAATTTCAAAATTTTTGCCTCAATTTAGCTTTTTATCCTTCACGCAGTACACGCGACTATCTAGTTAGACATGTCACATACTGTACGCGACTGTCCCTAAATGCAACCCACGTACAGAATGCATGTACGCAAGTTTCAACATAGTGAACCCGCGTACACAGCGTGACATGCTTTAGGATGCTTCAAAATATGAAATTGGGACTCAAATTTGAAAATTTTTAGGATCAAATTGAAGAGCTCGGGGTGTAGGATTTCCTGCAACTTGCAGAATCGGATTTCATCCATTGGATTGTCCACACCGATCGAATGAAGGTAGAGGTAAAAACTTGCTTTTATGGCTAAAATTCAAAATGGTGAATTTTGTTTTAATTTTTGAACTATTTATAGAAATTATATTTCTAAAAGTGGGTTTTTTCCTATAGTTCGAAATGTATTCAACTAATACCATATATATTTTTTCCTTGTAACAGGTTTTTCATTATTACAAAGTGTTTTTGCTCCTATAGGGTGGTTTTTGACATTTCCAATGCATTTTTGCATCTATACTTAATCCACGTTAAACTTAGCAAGTAACATTTTTTCTATGGACTATGGTATTTTAAACCATTAGTTCCCTGTCTTTACCATTGTTCTTCCGTGGATAGGACCTTCCTTTCATGAGTATCCTCATTTGAAACCTATGTTGTCTTTTGATACTCATGTTGTAGTTGTTTCAGGTACAGGGGTATCCTCTTAGCTATTCTTCACGCCAAATAGAGCTTCTTTTGGGTCTCTTTTTACAAGCTATCCCTTTATAGGACTCCTCGCCCTTATGGAGTTTCTTTAGGCCCAGGTCTGACTCCTTAAAAATGGACTTGACTACCGAGTTAACTTGTCCATTCAAGATCATTAAGAATATGTGAATGGGAATCCTCATTGGTGGTAGGTTATCTCTTTCTTGGACCATGCGGAATAATACGAGAAAGGATCCATCTCTTTTCTATTTGAATTGGGAAGAGTATTCTCAGGCATAGGTTTATCACTTTTTCGGACCTGAGGGACTAAATTTATGGAAAAGAAACTCTCGGTATGAACTTAGTTTTCTCTTTTTCGTGCTCTGGACCTAAACATGAAAAATATTTCGAGTGTACTTTGTGTCTTTGTCATGCTCGTCAAACACTAAAGAACAAAGCAACGATTTTATTGTTGTAAGCCCCATTTCTCATACTCAAATGAATCTTTCTGAGTGATCTTGCTTTCCTTCACACTCGTAAAACTCAAGCTATTTATGTTGTTCTGGAAGGAGCATTGGGTAGGTGGTAATTTAACCTTTTTCGGACCTCCCTGACTAAGTATGAAAAATGTTCACCTTTTCTTCTACAGAAGTTAAGAGAGTTCTTCTGTGGTATGATTTATACTTTTCCGGCCTCAGGAGACTAAATTGGACAAAAAAGGACCCCCCTGGAGTCTTCTTTGGAGTTTTCAGACTCTCTAAATGTGAAAACACCAACTGAGCATGTACTAGTTCGGGCTCATTAAATCCACGAATCAGTGACACTATCAAGCATTATTTTTTCTTCTCTTCAAGCTTGTTAAAAAATGAAGAGAGAGCCGAGTTGAATTTCTTGGACTCGTTAAAATTTAACAGGGAAGGTAAGGAAGAAGTTTTCTCTTGTTTTTAGTAATTGGCAGCATGTCATCCTTGAACATAGCACTCTCTGTTTTTTTCGATACCCATGTCTCAGTGTTCACTTTCAGTTCAGCTAATACTTCGAGTTTATCACTCCTCCTCTTGTTCGTTATACCTGGGGAATCTGATCATGTCTCCTACATGACAGATAAGTCTAGTCATTCTATATATAAAGTTAAAAGCTACATTGGGTCATCTCTGTGTCATGCTCACTGTTTAAGGACTTCACTCAATGTCTGATTTCTATCCTGATCCCATCATTGTTATATCTGTTATCTCTTGTGTCTCCCTTGCTTTTCCCAATTCCTAGCCACTCTTATGATCCATTGGAGGATCTATTTTCTTCCTTATCACAGTATGGTTCTGCTTCAGTACTTCCTGATGATGAAAACCTAGAGTTTTGACGATAGTACCTAAGGATTCACTTCCATCATTGGTGAATTCCTTTGCTTCAGTTGTCGATTATCACCTATTGATTGACAAACTGTTGAATCCGTTCCATGTTTGACTTCAGCCTACATTTATTCACATGGCTAGGATTGTACTGGTCTTTGGGATTGCTTATGAAGACCTTATTTCCTCATCTATGGACTAAGTTACGCAAAATTATGTTCCATTTATGTACACAGCTTCTAGATCTTTGAAGACTCATCATTATTGTATATTGTGGATTCGATCCACCTTTTTAATATACATGGTCTTGTACCCATATCATATGATGTACTCAAATATTGTAAAGGAGCCAGTGTTCCAGTATATTGAAGATAGCATCCTCAGATATGACTTTGTATATGACATTATTATGTATTTGTTTCAGGTACTACCTCTGCTCCATTGGATTTCTGAGTTCTCCAAAGATAAAGATTATAATGTATTTCAGCCATTGCTTCCCTCAAACCTCACACATTAAGGGGCATCTATTATCAACCCAAATGGCACTTCTCCATCCAAGTGCCGAAATTTCCTATGTTGGCGCACAAAAGGACATTTATGGATTGAAGGTTGCCTAAAACAATATAAATGGGCATGTTATGAAATACATTCACTATCCATCCAGCTTGCCATTTTTACCTTTTCAAATGTTAATTGTTGTACACGACTTTTGCCTATAAGCAACCCGCGTACATACGCGACTTTTCCTACAGCATGTCGCGTACTGTAAGCAAGTATTTGTCATTGCAACCCATGTACAGATCTGTACATGGGTTTCCCTTATAGCAACTCATGTATCATATGTGGGTTTCTAGTATCAATACTCACGTATGCCTTCCCTTGACATTAAAAATAATAAATCGCGATTATTTGAGATTTTTTAATCCCCAAACAATAACTATCTTAACTATCTCAACCTCCCCAACCTTCGAAACCGCCTTATTTCACTAAGTATAAATAAAGGCTTTGGGGAGGGCATTAATCAATCATACTGGGAGAGCAAAGTTATGCTGGTGGTATCTATTCAGAAGTCTTTGGAGCAGCAGAACTCATAATCCCTTGGTTGCATAGGAGTCCTTTTTTTTTGGTGTTGGGTTGTAACCTTAACTCATTCACTATTGTCAATAAAGAGAATCCTTATTCCAAATGTGTGTTGAATATCTTTCATGTATCATGGTTGGATGAATATTTATGATTAAGCACTCTATATACTTTTATCTAACTTTCCCTATATACATGTATAAGCTTGCACTTGGAGGATTTGCTCTTTACAGGTGAAGGAGAAACATCCCTGAAAGCTTTGGAGGAGAAGCAGAGTGGGAGAAGACAAAGCTTGGATCAACCATCGTGAATCAGGTGAGTCCATCCTATCTTCCTATTTCCTTTCTGTACTTTAAAGTTGATTGCCTGCAAGTTTTAAGAGTACATTGGTAACCCCAGACCTTCGGTTATAAGGTGTTTATTCCTGAACAACAAGAAGACAGAGCCATTGTTTCCTAATCTATCTGAGTACCTCCACGATACAAGGCCATGCATTCAATGTGCTCATCCAGAAACAAATCATACATACAACAATTACAGCCCTCTCGGGATGTCAAATAAAGGAATCCTCTTCACTTCAGCAAATGTCACACCAGTATATCAACTCAACACACAGTTCGAGAGATGATACGGGATTCGACGCAATAGAGACCATTGCTTCCTAAGAAGGGAGGATTGATACATATGGAGATCGGTGGCAACCCACCTATTCCACTAGCTCAAAACAATTATCCATTGTGGCAGTTCCCTAGTTATTTTTCTATAGTTTTTCGAGTCCCAAACCTCCGGGGCCATTTTGAGGCCCTAAACGACATTTTTTGGCGAGTTGGGGCCAAATGGTTGCCATTAGCATGTATTTGGTTGACCAAAAGTTTTAAATCTTAGATATACCTTTCCAACGAGCTATCGAACACCCAAATTGGAGATCGTATGCAAAAGTTATGACCCTGGGAAGTTGATTGTTCTAGGGTTACGTTTTGGACTTTTGGGTTTCTCATCGTTATTATTATTATAAATAGGACCCTTTGGCCTCATTTTTTATTCAGCTTGGCACGGATGAGCGTAGCAGCCACATCTCTTCTCAAAGATAGCTACCACCATTCTAGCAATTGTATTACAGTCTGTTCTATTTCCGCAATTTAATAGCATATTTGTTTATTGTATCTCTGTTATCTTTGCAAAATGTCTATTATTATGACTCTATATATGTTCTCTCATTTCGTTCACACATAAATCCGAATTAGTTCTTCTTCCAAATGTATTAATTGAAGTAATCTTTCTTCAACAGCATCAACATCTGTCATTTCTGTAATTGTCGCCACTCTTAGACTTGGCACGATATATTCCATAGGCATGACAGCTTCCTCTCCATATACTAACCTGAACGATGTCTAGCTGGTTATCTTATTACATGTTGTGTGATATGCCCATATCACCGCGGAAATTTTTTGGTCCCAATCATCCTTTCTTGTATTAAAAACTTTGGTAAGCGCATTTTTCCAGAATCTTATTAAATGCTTCGATCGCTCCATTGGCTTGCAGGTGATATGGAGTTGTTCTTCTATACTATATATGAAATTCATCAGTTAGTTCTTCAATGAACTAATTAAAAAAATGTTTACCTTGATTGTTGATCAAGATCTTTGGGCACCCAAACCTTGTTACAACATTTTCAAATAAGAACTTTGCTACTGTCACAACAGTACAATCCTTGATAAGCACAACTTCTGCCCATCGAGTTAAGTAATCTGTTGTAGTGATAATATATCTAGCTCATGTGTGCTTTCTTGTTGGAATAATAGGCCCCAAAAAGTCAGCAACCCATTTATCAAATTCCTATAACGTGATTTGTGGAACTAATGGCATTTCGTCTCTTCTGGATGGCTTCCCCGTTCTTTGGAAGACATCAGAGTTGCGACAACAATCTATAGTATTGGCATGCACGGTAGGCCACCATAACCCTGCTTGTAATATCTTGTGCACCGTCTCCTTTCCTGCATAGTGCCCAGCCGCAATGTCAACATGTGCTTCACTTAAAATAATAGGGCGCTCATGTTCAAAAACACGGTGTCAAAGTATCTCATATGGGCCCATTTTATAACAGTGCCCAGCAATTAATTGGAAATTTGAAGCTCGTGTTACTAACTGTTTCTTCTAGGATATTATGAACTCGGCCGATGCAAAATCCGTAGTTAGGAACTGTATGATATCTTCATATTGATTATAAAAGGCACTTATCACAAATAGTTGTGCATCAGGGATATTATCTTCCAGACTAGTAGGTTCTTCTCCATTCTCTATTTTGGAGAGGCAATCTGGTCCCAAATTCAATTGGTGTAGTTTAACAATTATCTCAAAGTCAAATTTGAAAGAGGAGAAGCCACCGACAGATATTCCCCCCTGACACTGGCTTATTGACCATGTATTTTAATGCAGAATGGTCAGTGTAAAATTTAAAATGCTCCCCCCCCGCACCCGACAAATAATGTCTAAATTTTTGCAACGCATAGACCATCGCAAGGCCTTCTCTCTCTGTTGTGGTGTAATTCTTTTATGCAGTGGACAACTTCCTGATAGAAAAAGAAATGGGGTGATCAATTTCTCCCTCTCCTGGTTGCATTAGTACCACTCCAAGCGCAACAGAGGATGCGTCAACATGAACATGGAATTCTTTTTTCCAATATGGAAAGATGAGTATCAGGGAAGGATACTACAATGCTGGATCCAGAGAGGGCTTGGCTCAGTGAGAATGCATGCAAGAAATGTGGAACAAATTGAGGAGAGGGTGTTGATTTTGAGGGGACTGATCAATGATTGGTACTTAAGCAAGGGGACAGTAAGTTCTGATGAGATCCATGAGATGGCCAGTGCAGTGATCAATTTAAATGGAACTTAATGCTTTGTGGTGGTTCTACTGCAGTCACGGGACAGGTGGAGGGTAGCTAGGGTTTGGGTATTTTACCAGTCTCTTCAGTTTCATAACGACCTCTTCTTTACCAGCTCATGATTTTTCGCAGTCCCAGTCTTTTCGGTGTTTAAGTGCTCGATAGTGGCGCTCCTCATGCTGATGGTGGTTGATTTTGATGGATGTACTAACCGTTTTCTTCTTTTGGAGCTTTCGGTGGTTAAGGTAATATTGGATCTAGTTTTTTAGCTACCAAAAGCTTGGATTTTTGGTGGCTAATGAACTCTTGAAAAGTTCGCCTAAGCCACCAAAAGCTAAACTTTGTTTTTTATGACAAAACAGTGCACAAGGCGTTCCGACTTTGTTAAACATACAAAAATATTTCATAATGTGCCTTGAACACTTGATCACTATGCAAAAATAAATGTTCTGAATTTGACCTATTTGAAGACTAATTTGTTTGGGAGATAACACCTAACTATATATTCAGCCACTTCATTCTTCATATTAGGCCAGAAATAATATTTTCTTAGCATTGTTATCATCTTTTGATAACCCAGATGTCCTGAATAAGGACTTTTATGTACTTCATTTAAAATTAGCAATTCGCTTTCTACTATATTATGTACATAGAACCTATTTTTATATATCATTAAGTCCTTTTCGTTTAGATTAAAATCTGTTTTTATATTTTCATATTCGTTTTCTTTAACTTTTTCTCTTATATTTTGATATTCTTATTCATTTTTACTCCTTCTAATTTATCATCTAATTCTGTTTTGTAACTGCTATTGGCGGCTATAAAATTCAGTCTTGCATTTCTGCTTAAGGCATCAATCACCTTATTTTTCTTCCCTTTTATATGTTTGATCTCAAAATCGTATTCACTAAGGAAAGCTAACCATCTTGCTTGCCTTGCGTTCAAATTTTGTTGATCAAAAAAATATTTCAAGCTTATGTTATCCGACATTAATAAAAATCTTTATGTTATCCGACATTCAATAAAATGTTCATGGTGATTTGCAGAGTATGTACCCAAGGTTTGTAACCATTGTATTCCTAATACTACGTCGATTCCTCCCAATAGTACCACAAAGAAATCTGATTCTAAGTTATATTCTTGCATTTATAACTTAACCTTGTGACATTTTCCCACATTGTCAATCTTCTTGCCATCTACTACCATAACCTTCATGTTAGGTACTAGACGAATAAATAGGTTAAATACTTTAGCAAGGTTGACATTAACGAAGTTATGGATGCCGCCATAGTCGATAAGAACTGTAATGTTATTATTTTTATATGTCCTTTAATATTCAATGTTTGCGGTTGGGAGATTCTGATAATAGCAGCTAATGAGATTTATGGGGATTCATCCTCAATTCCTGGGTGGTAGTCTTGTTGGCTATTCACATCGTTCTCAATTGGTCCATTGAATTCCAACTCTACTTCACTGGTATACAATTTATTTTGTAAGCATTTGTGCTTAGGATCCCATTTGTCTCCACAGAAATTTAATTTCCCTTCCTTTATTCTCTGGGCCTCTAAACTGGGCTTCGTTCCTTCCCTAAGTTGAGGTGGTGTATATCTTGGATTTCCTGTGTATGCGGATTGGAGGGGGTTCTTTTTGGAGTCGTCTTGGTCGACATTTGTATGAACATATTTGCTTTCAATAATCTTGGCTTTACGTCATGCTTCCTCCATGCTAGAGATGTTGTGTAACTCTAGTTCGTCACGGATGTGTTGTTTTAGACCGTGTATGTAGGTCTGTAGTCGTTGGTCATCAGTTAACTCTAGAACTCGAGTTGACAATGCTTCCATTTCACAAGTGTACTCATCGACACTATTTTTTTTTTGTAACCTTGTGATTTTGGCAAAGAAGTATTTTTCTTCAACGCCTTGGAATCTTTTGATGAGGTCGTTCCTGAAGCTAACCTAGTTGTGAGAACATATTCTTGCAATATTCTTCCACCATAAGTACCAGTTGTAAGAGCTTCCTTCTAGATGCATGGAAGCATATTTAATTTTCTCGTCGTCATAATGTATTTTTTGGATGTCTAGGTATTCCTCGGCTTTGTTAATCCACGCTATGCATTGTCGTTCGTCCTTGTCGTATTTGGGTAACTCGACTTTTACCCATATTTGGCATCCTTATGTATATGAGTTTGTTGAGGCCTGGAAATTCGTAGGCAACAACAGCAAGGGATTCTCCCCAGTCAATGTTCCCAACTAGCCCGTGACTGTTTGGTGTAGGGAATCCGTCCGGTTTGCGGTCCGGCTACTGTAGGTCAAGTAAAAAAAATAGAAGGTTTTACCGGTTGCGGCCCGATCCACCGTATATATTTTTGTAATTTGACTTTAAGTATGATATGCATGTGCCTATCTAAGATGCATATTGATAGAGGATGCAAGGAGTATTCACAATGTGATGCGCAGGTTCTTACCTCTCGTCTTAAACTCTCTTGCATCTAAATCAAACACAACTAGAAAATACATACTAACTAAGCTATCTCTAGAGAGCTAGATAATAATCCATGAGTAATGTAATATTGTTCACATGTTACGGTAAATCACAGATAGTTGTTCTTAGAACCGAACACATAAACATAAATAAATATATACACAACAAGATAGCTCATCAATGATTAAAACCCCCATTACTCATAGTGGAAAATGTCACTGAATATACCGGAGAAATTTCAGACAGGAACATAGGTTCAGAAAGTTAGAATGCTCTCACAATTAATGAAACCAGTCGAAAACGAAATAGTTCCCCTTCAACATTGTTCGTTTATCACATTTGAACATTCCACACAGCACCTTCTCCAACAGGCAAAATTTGCAATTTCTTATTGTAAAACAAAGTAGTTCCTCTTACAAACAATAGTTCACAAGTTTTCCCAGGGAAAAGCCCCATTCTTCCTCTAAATTTCCTATCTTTATACAAAGACCCCAAAACCTTTGGGTTGCCCCCCGCTCCTTGACCTTCCGGCTTCCCGACCATTTTAATCTCACCGTTTTGTCATTTTGCGAGTGCTCATGATTTAAGCAATGCGTTACATTTCGAATTTTAGTCTTACGAGTATTTTGTATAGACAGACCAGCTCAATAACTTCCTTTTCCAGAACCGGGCCTCTGTTGCTATTGATTCCGCTTTGTCTTTTATTGATCTCGGAAAGTATCTGCCTATCGCTTTTCAACCAACTTTCTTCAGCTTTATCCTTTAGTTATGTCTTCTTGCAGCAGCGATCTGAAGAATCTTCTGAGTCCGCCTGCAATCAAAACAAAAATTCATCATTAATACGGACAGCATCTATTCAATACTTAAACCACACTAGCAATAAAATTGATTATCAAGATGAGGCCCTATACTGCGCTCTCGTCACGAAAATCTTAACAAGAATCGGAAAACAACGCCACCCAAAAACGGCGGGAAACAACCTTATCGGTGGCTTGAAGAACTTAGACATTGGTCGGACAGTCTTGCTTACAGCCACAGCGGCGGGTTTCAGATGGACAACGAGTTCCACAAGACCGCTCAGTCTATCGGAATCAAAAGAACTACAAGTCAAAGCACCGAGCGGTAAAGTTCCCTGTCGTCGAACGGAATGACATCAACGTCGGGAGATTAGTGAATTACACAGCTGCGACAGCGGAAGATGAAAATACTATGGGCCCCACGGCCAAAAGAAGAAACGGTGAAACCGAGACGAAACATCAGAGAGCAGAGTAATTATGTGGCGGACACTTAGTTCGCTTGGGATCCATAATGGCGGAAAGCAAAAAGACTACAACCTTCGATCAGAATCATAATCTTTTCGATACGGCGCAGAAACATCATGCAAACGTTAAGTGTTCGGAAAACCTATGGTCATACATCGGCCCAAAAAGTTTTCCCCACTTCCAAAACAGTGGCTTCACAAAGATCAAACGAACCCGACTCAACTTCGACCAACATCCGATAATTTAAACAAGTCAAAACAAAAACAACATGACATCGAAGAAGTCAAGACTATCCTGCGGAGCATTCATCGTTTAGCTGTCGCAACGGAGGCTCCATAAGGAAACATGGTTCTGATACGTTGATACAGTGGCTAGAATGAGAAATAGGCTTCCGAGAACAAGAAAGAAATCACAGATCAAAAGGCAAAACCAAACTCTGAATTCAGACATAAGCAGTTTTCCGAAAAGCATGAAGAGAGTTAACCTCAAAACAACGCAAACTTGTAGCGAAGGGAAAACAAAGACAGAGCTCATGGATCCAAATGATTCTAGGCAAGGTAAAAATTAACAGGAGGGTCCAAATTTTCAAAAATTTGGGAAAACAGTTGCAGCTGCAACAGAGTTTAAGGACAACATGTTGAATAGAGGATCTAGCTGCTCCAGAATTCTGGGAGAGTTTGGTTGCGGGTCATTCAATATTTGTAATATGTCCAAGACGGTGGTTAAAACTACTTGATTTTCTTTTGGTCTTCCTGTAAAGTGAGTAAACTATTCTCTATTTGTGACGTAAATTGTGTCCAATTTGATGTCAAATTGTCACTCGTCTATTTGATTTTTGCATGGAGTTACTCGTAGTTCTTGTTAATTTTCTCATTTATTTGATCAAACCGAGCATCCATTGATTTGGTGATTGCTGGAAATTTCTCGCTGCTAAACGCGCATTTATTTTTATTCAATGTACGATGCCATCTCGCCACGATTCTCTTCTCTCTTTTTTTTAAAATAATTATAATAATAATTAAATAATAATAACAATTATAATTATAATATAGTTTTTTTTAATTAAATAATATTATTAATAAGCAATAATATTAATAGATATTATTAATATTAAATGAATAATAATAATTTTTTTTTTTTTTTTTTAAAATTAACAGCCGAGCATGGATGGATGGTGGTGGTGGTGTGGATGGAGAGTGTTTGTGCCAGAAATTGTTTCCAAGGCCAAAGAAACAAGCCAACACAATCTCAAATAAAACTCAATAAAACAAACTAGGTTTAGGGTTTCTGCAATGTTTCTTGGTTGTAAATCAGGTGAACAACAAGGAATACACCCATGAGCTAAACAAGGACTAAATCATAAGCAATTAATGACAGATGCATAATATAATCAACAAGATCCAACAGAACAAATATTGAAGTTCATTCATAAAAGATAAGCATCACCAGCATACAAACATAGACCAGCAATGAATTTATCAGTGAAGCAACTAAACAAGCTGAACAATGAAGCCAACACAGAAACTGAAGGGTAAAAAGTGTCATATATTTCATAATTTTGCCATTAAATACATACAAGAGTCATAATACTTAGCTCACAAATAAGTCTGAAGACCTCCTGAAGTTCTCCCAAAAAATTCAACCCTTCTTCAGTCCATTTGTCCCTCTTTTATAATTACAAAGAATTAGTTCTATCTCCCCTTAATTAGGTCGAAATTGAAACTACCCAGCAGTTACATTAACTAACTAATTCAACTTATTGACTAAAAATAGCAAATCGGATTCCTGGCAAATATGGCGAATTTTTGGAAAATAGGTGTCAAAGAAGCTTCCATATCTCTCAATTCGTGACACCTGTGTAAAAACTGAGAGAGTTTTTTGTAAATGGGTCTGTGATGGACAACAACCTCTCTTGGTTTTTAAAAATTCATCTTCAATCAATCATAATATGCCCCGCAAAATGAACACTAAAACAAGAAAATATTAAATATTTAAAATCCCTGAAAAATAGGCTGCAAAGATTAAACTGAATATTTCAATCCTTGATAGCTGTTTCAAAACTGATAGAGGTTTTTGTAGATGGGTATCTTATGAACAAAGACCTCTTTTTTTTTCAAAAATTCATCTCCATCAGCTTGTGATCTTCATTTTACTTCAATAACTCAAAACAGGAAAAATAGAACAGAATTTTGTTTCTACTGCCTCCTTTTTTCATTCATAAGTGCTGAGACTTTGTTTTCTGCATCTGCTAGCATGTGACTTTTATTTGGGATACTTTTAAGTGATAGGGAAGTATAAGGCTGAAGGCTTAAGCCAGAGTAAATTGCAGTATCTTTTGTGAATAGAAACAGAATCAGAATTCACTTTAACACAAACTCTCAATTTGTGCTTTTCTTCACCGGTCAAATTACTAAGTATTGGCCCTTGTTTCACTGAAAGTGCTTCATCAATATTCACACCATTCATAGTCATCAAACTTATATTTTCAAAATCAGCTACTCTCACTTCTTTTGCTCCTATTCTGGATGAATTTCCCTTATGCTTGACTATAGCAAAATCCATCACTTCAACCTTATTCTTCTTTCTGCTAGGTCTGGCCTTCTTGTTTTCTAAAGTAGAAAATTCTCTGCATGTTTCAGCTTTAGCTTCAGTTTTAGCAATGGGCTGATCCTCCTCTAACCAATAAACTTCATCCTCTGACAGAATGGTGATGGGACTCATTTGCTGGGTTTGAATCTCTTCTTCCTGTACAGTAATTTTTTCTGGGACAGCAACTTTATCTTCACTGAAAACTTTTACTGGTGTCAAGTGCTGCATAGGCTACTCTTTCTTTTCAGTAAATAATGAATATTTACCTTTAATCTTAGCTAAGGACATTTGAGGTCCTTTATCATCTTTCAAAGGGTCTGGTACTTCTTCAAGCTTAAACTCGTTCTTGTCTTCAGTCTTAACCTTCATTTTTTATTCCTGTAGTCTTAGCATAAAAAATGAGAATAGGTCTTCATGTAATCTCGGCTATTCAGCTCTTTCATTGCACTGTGTATAAGTAGCAGACTCTTTTGTGAAGTTCAAGCACCATAAAATGCATAATTTTTCATCGCATCCTCTTTTCAAACTTCAGCAGAGGAATGGTTCAATATAGATCTATTTTTCAATCTTCCACTCAGCAGAACATCTCAGAATGTCTTAAACAGCTATCTCTTCAAAAGGAATCCCTTTTAAAGACATAATTTAACATTTCCCTTAACTAATTTTGACAGAAATGACTTCAAGGAGAAAGCCCCAACTCTGCTCTATAACAGCAACCTCCGGTTTTTTGGAAGATGTCTTCGTTCCAGCGTCTCCACCAGCTCCATAATATTTAATTTAGAACATCTTCCCCGAAAATCTTGCCTTATTTCGCTCACTATCATCATTTGCCATAAATTTGCATCCAGTTGCCAGAACAGTTGTCAGAATCTCCCTCACATGAGACTGACGCCTGTTTACATAAAAAAAACTTGGCAAAACATATATCAAACATGACCAATGATTTATTTAACACTTTAGGAGCGAAATCCCCAAAAAATCGGACTGAAAAATGACCATTCTCGCAAAAAACGATTTTCTTGTAGTGTCGCAGTGTTAATTTTTGGCAGTTGCGCTACCAGAATAATTTAAACTCAATTTTGGCACTATTTAGTCATTTTTTCCATTTTGAATGTTGTTTAGGTGACAAACTATACTCATGATATGACTTGTGAATCCATTATTCCATATATTGACCTTTAGAACCCTTCAATAACTTAAGGGAGGAAAAACGATAAAAAACATAAAGGCAAAAACTTGAAAATTTCACTGAATACCAAAATTTTCTAAAATAAGTGAAAGAATAAACTCAAGCAAATAAGCAAACTAGAATAAAAATGACAATCAAACATAAAATTTGAAGAAACAAATTCATGACTTAACATCTGGCTCCAGCTGCGGGATGAAGTCCTCCCTGTGAGGCTTCAAGAACCTATAGACCAGTGCCTTCTTTTCTGCTACCTACTAGTCTGCAAAATATCCATTGGGCTATGGAGTCTTTATTCAATCCTTCACACACTGATATATACAATGAAAATCAAATCTCTTTCTTTGAGGAACCTTCTATTTACTGAATCAAATTGTAATCGCATTTCCAATGTAACCAGGAAAGAATTTCATCAACCCACCAAAACTTGTTTCCAACTTCAAATATATATATATAATCAAAAATATTGGAAAACATGAAGAGCAGAGATTTAACAACTTATACCCACTTTCATCAAATGGTGTCTCTGAAATAACAGATTTATAACCTGGTATTGACTCTAAATAATCTGCTACTGGATCATAAAAATTTCCATAAGTTACCTCTTCCTGCTCTATGAAAAAGACAGGCTGTCCATAAGAATATTTTGTTCCATGAATATCAATCAGGCATAGGCGATAAAAGACATCAGGATCAGCCTGAATTTGCTCCGGATTTTTTTGGATAGTATCATTAATAATGTCAATAAGTTGAACCTCCTTTTCCACACTGTCTTCAAATAAATGACTATTAGGCATTAGTTTTTTTTGTTCAAGGATAATAGACTGAATGCATTCTTGAATCTGCTGATCAGATTGTGACATATCACACACCTCACAGATTTTGGGTCTTTCTTTTCGATTTCATCATCATATTTATTAAAAATTAGAACACCTTCATAATGATTTTGAACAGCAGATTTATCATAACCATGAATATAAGTAACTTCTAAAAAAATGTGAATAGCCTGGCCTTCATCGACTTTAGTATCAAAACCAAAAAGAATAGGATCTAATTCATCACAGATTTCTTGTCTTGGAACCCTAATCTTTTCATCATAACAAG
>LPNX010901288.1:42226-171810 GCA_001517045.1 Pseudotsuga menziesii
GTGTTCAGCTGAGAACAGATACTTACAATGTTTCTGAAAACATGTGTGGAATTCTTTCAGTGAGGAGATGCTAGCAGCGGGAAGAGAAAAATACCAATCTCGTGCATCTTGATCAAGTGAATACATGAACATCTTCATGAGCACATCTTCATCCTGGATATTTAACTGGACCATACAATGATGAAATATGATGAGGTGATCTGAAGGATTATCCTCTTTTCTTTCCATAAACCGTGGAAGACAATCTCCTGAAACATCCATAATAGGTACTAGATTTGGAAAACCTGGAATATCAGAAAAATTGAAAGGTGCAAACCTTCGAGCCAGAATAGCCTCCATGGACATCGGTCTCTGCATCTTGAAATAGTGGAGTCGTCAATCAATTTGTCAAGACATATTTTGTTTCTTCTTCTCAAAAAGAGAAAGGGGTGACAGTAGTTCAAATTAATTAGGGCTGCATAAAGCTGGGGATGACTGAAACCTTCTAATTCTTCTAGCAGCTACTGTGTCAAATTTGGTGAAAAATAGCCTTAAAGATGTGCTGGTTTAAGTTCACCTCTTAAAACCAGTAAAACTGATAAGTATCCCAGGGAAAAATATGTCTTCACTTTCGTTCCCCGGCAACGGCGCCAAAGATGTTTGTGCCAGAAATTGTTTCCAAGGCCAAAGAAACAAGCCAAAACAATCTCAAATAAAACTCAATAAAACAAACTAGGTTTAGGGTTTCTGCAATGTTTCTTGGTTGTAAATTAGGTGAACAACAAGGAATACACCCATGAGCTAAACAAGGACTAAATCATAAGCAATTAATGACAAAGATGCATAATATAATCAACAAGATCCAACAGAACACATATTGAAGTTCATTCATAAAAGATAAGCATCACCAGCATACAAACATAGACCAGCAATGAATTTATCAGTTAAGCAACTAAACAAGCTGAACAATGAAGCCAACACAGAAACTGAAGGGTAAAAAGTGTCATATATTTCATAATTTTGCCATCAAATACATACAAGAGTCATAATACTTAGCTCACAAATAAGTCTGAAGACCTCCTGAAGTTCTCCCAAAAAATTCAACCCTTCTTCAGTCCCTTTGTCCCTCTTTTATAATTACAAAGAATTAGTTCTATCTCCCCTTCATTAGGTCGAAATTGAAACTACCCAGCAGTTACATTAACTAACTAATTCAACTAATTGACTAAAAATAGCAAATCGGATTCCTGGCAAATATGGTGAATTTTTGGAAAATAGGTGTCAAAGAAGCTTCCATATCTCTCAATTTGTGACACCTGTGTAAAAACGGAGAGAGGTTTTTGTAAATGGGCCCATTATGGACACAAAAATATCTTGGTTTTTAAAAATTCATCTTCAATCAATCAGAATCTGCCCCGCAAAATGAACACTAAAACAGGAAAATATTAAATATTTAAAATCCCTGAAAAATAGGCTGCAAAGATTAAACTGAATATTTCAAACCTTGACAGCTGTTGAAAAAATGAGAGATATTTTTGTATATGGTTATCTTATGAACCAAAACCTATTTTGGTTTTCAAAAATTTCTCTCCATCAGCTAGTGCTCTGCATTTTACTTCAATAACTCAAAACAGGAAAAATAGAACAGAATTCTGTTTCTACTGCCTCATTTTTTCATTCATAAGTGTTGAGAATTTGTTTTCTGCATCTGCTAGCATCTGACTTTTATTTGGGATAATTTTAAGTGATGGGGAAGTAGAAGGCTGAAGGCCTAAGTCAGAGTAAATTGCAGTATCTTTTGTGAATAGAAACAGAATCAGAATTCACTTTAACACAAACTCTCAATTTGTGCTTTTCTTCACCGGTCAAATTACTAAGTATTGGCCCTTGTTTCACTGAAAGTGCTTCATCAATATTCACACCATTCACAGTCATCAAAATTATATTTTCAAAATAAGCTACTCTCACTTATTTTGCTCCTATTTTGGATGAATTTCCCTTATCCTTGACTGTAGCAAATTCCATCACTTCAACCTTATTCTTCTTTCTACTAGGTCTGACCTTCTTGTTTTCTAAAGTAGAAAATTCTCTGCATGTTTCAGATTTAGCTTCAGTTTTAGCAATGGGCTGATCCTCCTCTAACCAATAATCTTCATCCTCTGACATAATGGTGATGGGACTCATTTGATGGGTTTGAATCTCTTCTTCCTGTACAGTAATTTTTTCTGGGACAGCAACTTTATCTTCACTGGAAACTTTTGCTGGTGTCAAGTGCTACATAGGATGCTCTTTCTTTTCAGTAAATAATGAATATTTACCTTTAATCTCAGCTGAGGACATTTGAGGTCCTTTATCATCTTTCAAAGGGTCTGGTACTTCTTCAAGCTTAAACTCGTTCTTGTCTTCAGTCTTAACCTTCATTTTTTATTCATGTAGTCTTAGCATAAAAAATGAGAATAGGTATTCATGTAATCTCGGCTATTCAGCTCTTTCATTGCACTGTGTATAAGTAGCAGACTCTTTTGTGAAGTTTAAGCACCATAAAATGCACAATTTTTCACCGCATCCTCTTTTCAAACTTCAGCAGAGGAATGGTTCAATATAGAGCTATTTTTCAATCTTCCACTCAGCAGAACATCTCAGAATGTCTTAAACGACTATCTCTTCAAAAGGAATCCCTTAAAAGACATAATTTAACATTTCCCTTAACTAATTTTGACAGAAATGACTTCAAGGAGAAAGCCCCAACTCTACTCTATAACAACAACCTCCGGTTTTTTGGAAGATGTCTTCGTTCCAGCGTCTCCACCAGCTCCATAATATTTAATTTAGAACATCTTCCCCGAAAATCTTTCCTTATTTCGCTCACTATCATCATTTGCCATAAATTTGCATCCAGTTGCCAAAACAGTTGCCAGAATCTCCCTCACATGAGACTAACGCCTGTTTACATAAAAAAAACTTGGCAAAACATATATCAAACATGACCAATGATTTATTTAACACTTTAGGAGCGAAATCCCCCAAAAATGGGACTGAAAAATGACCATTCTCGCAAAAAACGATTTTCTTGTAGTGCCGCAGTGTTAATTTTTGGCAGTTGCGCTACCAGAATAATTTAAACTCAATTTTGGCACTATTTAGTCATTTTTTCCATTTTGAATGTTGTTTAGGTGACAAACTATACTCATGATATGACTTGTGAATGCATTATTCCATATATTGACCTTTAGAACCCTTCAAGAACTTAAGGGAGGAAAAACAATAAAAAACATAAAGGCAAAAACTTGAAAATTTCACTGAATACCAAAATTTTCTAAAATAAGTGAAAGAATAAACTAAAGCAAATAAGCAAACTAGAATAAAAATGACAATCAAACATAAAATTTGAAGAAACAAATTCCTGACTTAACAAAGAGGAGAGGGGATGGAGGTGATGGAGGCGGTGTGGATGGAGAGCGGAGGTGATGGAGATTATGGAGGGAAGGGATCGTAGGTGATGGAGGGAGAAGGCGGATGGAGAGCGGAGGGTGGAGGATGGAGCAGGTGCGCGAAGGATTGGGGATGGAGGATGGAGCAGGTGCGCAGAGGTTGGAGGATGGAGAGAGGCGGAGGGGTGGAGGGAGCAGGAATGTGTGGAGGGCTGGTGGAGGTGGCGACATTAGCAGCTGGAGGTGGCAGCTTTAGCAACTAGGGGTGAAAACGTAGCAAGTGGAGGAGCACACAGATGGAGGGAGGGTGGATGGAGAAGGCGTGAACACGTAGGAGAGAGCGGAAGAGGGTATAGGTGTGTGGATGGTAGAAGAGAGGATGGAGGTGGAGATGTGGAGTAGGAGGCAGATGGGGGATGGAGTGTAGTGTGAGCGCGTGGACGGTAAAGATGAGGTGGGTGCAGCGGAGGTGGTTGTGGGGAGTGGTGGTGGTCTGTTGCCGAGAGTTGAGAGGCTCTGATACCAATGAATGACAAGGGAGGGATAATGGACAGAGAACGTAATGTAGAATGTATATTTAATAAAAGTAGATGATGAATTACATAATAGGTGCCTCGATAATTTATGCCGTAAGTGGGGAAGAGAGGTGACTTTTCAAGTCACCTCTTAGTTTATTTACATTAATTAACCTAGATTAATATTTAAATTTGGATTTTATTACAATAATCTACAGTTTGCCATTAAACCTTGTAAAAAGAAAAATTGTAGCATTCTTTATAAAATATTATACAAAAATAAGATATTTCCAACTTATTATAATTCAGAAAAATAATTAATAGTTTAGACAGTTTGTCAGCATTCATAAATCCTTCAGATACAAATATAAAACAAATTCACATATAATAGACAAAGCATCTTAGAACTTGTGTAACTGTGAAGGGGACAAACACCCAAAGAAGATCGTTCCTCCAAACCATCTCCGAAAAACCACCAAGATCACTTTTAGGATCCTTGATCCTGTTCACTGAACCACCAAGATGAAGATGTTTTGTAACACCCTACATGGTATTCTCTGCAACTAAGCAACTCACTTGCAGACTTAACTCTCCGGAATTTCACTTTAGCTACCCCCTCATCAAATTTCTCTTATGTGCCTAACTTTTCATTTTTCAGCAAATTCACGAGGCTCTAATCACTTGGAATAGAATGTGATGAGCCTCTTGCTCAATTCGATGGTATTTATAATATTTTCTAGGTATTTAGGTCAGTTTTGCAATTAAATGAGCCATCTGCTTAGTTCCTCTTCACAGGGAACATGACCACAATTTTAGGGATGTTGCCTCCTGCAACGGCTAGAAAGTGAATGTTATTGTTGCCACTTGACATTTGGCCTTCTACAACATATCATTCCTCCTAGTGGGTTAGTGAACACTCTTCAAAAGTTTTCTTTGGGTAGGTGTCTCCTCTTTTAATTATTTAAATAAATAAAATATTCAATTACAGTCATCCTTCACCATCCTTGGTCATAAAACTTTACAATAACTTTTAACATAATTATTTTTTCAAAAATTAAAATGTTTTTCAGTCCTAGGTGGGTTAGAAACACCCCCTCTTAAGTTCAACATCATTCTTGATGTTGCTTAAGTGTCTTATGAGTCTTCCTGGAACAAAATTGGATATGCCTCCTATTATAGCTCAAAATGACACATCTCTACCTATGACCACTTTCCCTGATTATGTCGCATGTCAACACTTCCATGACGACACTTCATGAAAGTCACTGAAAAAACACCTAATTGGAGGACCCATATATTTAGTTTTGTATCTCCATTTGACCTCATCTCCACACCATTGGAAAGCTATTTAAGTTAGCTAAAACTTTCCAGAAGACACCAAAGTCTGAAAATGCCTATAAGTACCCTAAAATGAGATTTTTTGATGTATACACGAGTTGCCTTAAGGAAACTCGTGTATGGTACGTGACTTGCTATATATAATACTCGCATATGCCCTAAATACATGACTATTTGCATTGCAACTCACGTATACCTACTGCATACGCAACTGATGTCTCTGCAACCCGCATATTCATGTCAAAAATACTTTTTTCGAAGTTTGGGTAGTTTGGTTAGTTATGCAACTGACTTCTTCAGTTGTAACTAATTTGTCTTCGACCCTATCTCTTCAGAAGCATATAAATAGAGGTCAGGAGGTCTATGAGAGGAGACTTGAACTTTTTCATTGTCATGCTGGAGGAATAGGGACTCTCTTTGACCACACCTTTTCTCTAGAAGCATTCTCCTTGTGTTGCAGAGCTTGGAGGATGAGTTCCTTGGAGAAGAGAAGCCAACTATGCTGCCCCTTTTTGGTGTGACGTCATGATATTAATGGTAGAAATGACCCTCACTCTCCTTGCAATATGGTCAAATTTCGTTATTGTCTGTGGATTTGATATTTGGCACCTCAACAATATTTCCTCATAATTATGCCAACATGACATTGTATTTAATGCCATACTTCCCTCGCCACTCCTTGCGTGAGGCTATTCTCTTCTCCTAGCCATCATTGTTGTCATTATCAACATCATCATTATAATGTTTTTTTAGTTGTAGTTATCGAAATAAGGCTTGAGCCAACTCCCATTAATGATCCCTCTGACTTCCATGCCATCCAATTTTTCCAATTTCATTGCTCCTCCATTAGTGATTTCCTTAACCATATAAGGACCTAACTAATGTGTCTTCAACTTTCCTGGGTGCCTGAAAATTTTACTATCGTACATAAGAATAGGACCTCTCACTAAAAATTGCATGTTCTTGTGTCATACCTTCTGCCTTTGTTTCTTGACATTTTGATGGAATCCTGCAATGAAGCGTTCTTCTTCCAAATGGATTAACTGAAGTAATCTTTCTTCAACAACATCAACATCTTTCATTTCTATAATTGTCGCCACTCTTAGACTTGGCACGATATATTCCATAGGCATGACAACTTCCTAGGTTGTAGGTTCTTCTCCATTTTCTATTCTGGAGAGGCGGTCTGGTCACAAATTCAATCAGCGTGGTTTAACGATTATCTCAAAGTCAAATTTGAAAGAGGAGAAGCCACCGACAGATATTCCCCCCCAACACTGGCTTATTGACCATGTATTTTAATGCATAAAGGTTAGTGTACATTTTAAAGTGCCCCCCCCAGCAAATAATGTATGAATTTTTATAATGCATAGACCATCGCAAGGCCTTATCTCTCTGTTGTGGTGTAATTATTTTCTACAGTCAACAACTTCTTGATAGAAAAAGCAATGGGGTGATCAATTTCTCCCTCTCCTGGTTGCATTAGTACCACTCCAAGCGCAACGGAGGATGCGTCAACATGAACATGGAATTCTTTTTTTCAATATGGAAAGATGAGTATCAAGGCAGTGCCCATTTTACGTTTCAACATATCCAGATTCTCCTAGCATTCATCTATCCACTGAAACTTGGTATCTTTTTTAACAATTTCTCCACCGGGGTCGTCACTTGTGCATATCCTTTGATGAACTTTCTATAATATCTCGTATGTCCTAATGTTGATCTTAACTCTTTTACTGTAGTAGGTGGTGGTAAATTGAGGATGATGATGATTTTAGCTGGGTCAACCAAAATCCCATCATAATAAACCACATGTCCCAATAGGGCCCCAAAAAGTGCACAAAAAATACATTTTCTCAAATTGAGATCAATTTGGTACTGTTGGCATCATTCTAAGACTTTCTATATGATATTTTAAATGACCAAAGACTTTCCAATCATCAAATTAGACTTCAAGGAATTTATGTATAAACTCTTTAAACGCAACAACAACAGTTCGAGAAAAAATTGCAGGTGCATTCTTGATTCCAAAGGGCATTACCATGTACTGGTAGCATCCCCACTCCACTGCAAACGTAGTCTTTTAGCGATCTTCTTTTGCAATTTTGACCTGATGGTAACACAAGAACCCATATGTAAATGAATACATCTCTTGTCCTCCAACATTTTCCAATACTTCATCTGTAAATGGAGTTGGAAATAGATCATGCAAGAAGACATCATTTAATTTCTGAAGATCAACACATATCTTGACTTCTCCTGAGCTTTTCTTGTCTTGTACTACAATCAGGATAATCCATTCTGATTCTTCAACTGATTCTATTACTCCTACCTCTAGCATTCGATCCAATTCAGCTTTAGCTTTTTCTTTTTAATGTGGGTTTAATCTATAGGGCCTCTATTTGACCGGTTTTGCATCAGGCCTCAGGGGTACCTTCATTTCACCAAGGTCTCCAACTGTGGATTTCAGTTTGGAAAAATTTGTGGGGAAAAGATCATGAAGTTCGTGTGTAACGTCCCCGACCCTTCGACCGGTGAATAGGACGCTACCAAACCATTAACTATCTGGGAAACTAGCCCCATGAACATGTACATACATAAAAAATGAAATTCTTTGAAGTAAAACATGTAGAGATGCATAATTATTCAGCATAGAGCGGAAGCACAACATACATTTAGGTATTCAACATGTTCATCGTAATTCATTAAACATCAAATATGATTGCATAGATTGAATACAAGAATATTTATCTTATGAATAACTTGTCCCGCAACCAGCTACATCGCTGCAACGTTCCACCCAACCATAGGCCAGTGTGCTCATTAATCTCTCAGCAACACTGTCACCCCTGAGCTGGGCATGACTCCCCAAGGAATTAGGAACTAAGCAGGCGCACACATAGCCAAAGATACACAAATCAGCCAAGCCAACACAGTTGGGTTTATCAGGCCACAGGGAGCTGGGAAAAGTTGAATACTAAGCTGGTGGACTCATTGAAGAGCTAAGGACACCTACACCAGAACTATCCTAAATTCTGGGACACCCAACAAAAGGAATCAGTCCCTTCTCTGCTACATAGTCCCTCAAGACCTGACTTCCCTTCCAGTGTTATTCAGGGGTTGTGGAGAAGAAATCCATCCCTCTAGCTCTTTTTATGAGGCTCCCAAACACACTAGGTTTATCAAGCATACCAAGCCTTCATTCCCACTCCAACACAGTCCAAAGACCAACCACTACATACACACAGCAAACAAGCAATTCACAGCTCTGACTGGGAAATCCAATTCCTGAGTCGTTCTTGGCCCTATTGTGGCCAAAACGACCCAATAAGAATCCACAGCAACCCAAAATTAAAGTGAACCCACACAAAACCAAAATCATGGGGAAACCAACAGTCCCGATCTCACCACTGGAGCAAAGGAAATACACAGCCCGAAATTGGAAGAGGATATCAGACTCTCAACATGGACATGGGAACGTATATATAGATCCACAAATCCGGTAAGGAAAATGCACACACACAACCCAGAATTAGAAAACAAAGACTGAACTAGTCGCTACATGCACACGTGAAAACTGAGTGACTGCATGAGGAGAAAAAATGATTGTCTCTGCGTGAGGATGGGAAAGAATGCAAGAATTCCCACATCAGGGTGAAAGAGTCTGTTGGTGGAGTGTGCTTGTGGGCAAGGACTGACAGTCCTGCCACACACCACTGCCCAACAATAACTGCCCAACTAACAACATAGGTTTTTTAATTTGGTAGTGGACTGATTGGGATAGGGAAAGGTGAGTAAGTCAAAAGGGTGGGTGATAGCTAAAAGGGTTTATCAATTGACACTTAGCTTTTCCCCATTGGCCCAAAGTTTAATAATTCCCCCCCTCCTTATCAATAGGAAAATCATGCCCTTTTCATTATGGTTGCATTGACATAGCTGGTTGGGGTTCATTTTAATTAAAATGCATAGTTACATGATGCCAGAATTAATATGTGCTGGATAGCACGATATACCATCGACAACGATTTTAATCGTCGGAACATTAAACACTAAATCAATGGTGGGGCTTTTTCCTTTAGCTCCACACCACAATTAATTACAATATATACATCATATACATTTAATGCAAACGGGGTCAAAATCAGGGTGTTACATCGTGTAATAGGTCAGTAATATTTCCCACAGTCTCCTCATCCCAGTAATCTCCAATATTAGCAAACTTCGGGTTTTCCTCAGACCCAATATTTACTTTCTTGATATTACATGGTCTTAGAAATTGGTCAATAGTTATAGCAGATCCTTCTACTGTGCATATACCTTTTGACTCAGGTATATTTATCTCAAGTGAGTCATCGTCATCTAGTTCTCCTGTGAGATTATAGCACTACATCCAACTATGTGTAGTTATGGGGCATTGATGACTGTGCGTGTCTACAATCGGTATTTCTTCAAATATTTTCTCCTTGATAACTTGTAATGCAACATCCACAGTTGGGTGCTCACTTTCAAATTGGAATGTCTAGGTAAAACTTACAACTAATATTTCTCATTCAATGGTTCCACGTCGCAAGTCTTCTGAGGTGTGCCAACTTCTTGGAACCATTTCCAAATTGTGGATGAATCGGTGAACCCATTCTTGTCATGAATATTCTTTCCAAATCCCAAAACATTGCTCAATATGTTTTCCAGGATCTGTCAATCCTATGTATTTTTTATCATAATAACTAATCTCTTCACCAAATATGATCTCCATTAGTCTCCTACATTATGGCCATTCAGATATAGATTGTTTATGTGTACCCCATCATCTAGCAGGAGTAGCTTTCATCACATAGTCCAAAGCGGAAAATCATTGTGATTCTCTGGCCTTTTCTTTAAATTCTTACAAGAAATATGCAAGATTAGGAAATCCTTCATATGTAGGTAGGGCGCTTGCTTAAGCTCCTACCCTTCGAACAACTCTTGTTACTCTGGCACATCTACGCATGGAAACTTCATGCAGCCTATTTTTCCAGTTTTCCAGAGCATCGCCTGAGTCGAACATGCATGATCTTACACTCCACCAACTCAGGTTTCCATCAGCTGTTGGGTTAATATAGTATTCCTTCGAAGACATGATGTTGTACTACTAGTCCAGACAATTTTCTTGCCCTTCTCTATGCACAGGCTCGACATATCGTTGTCCTTCAAGTAGATCAATTGTTACAACCACTCTTATTTCATAATCTTCGAAAGATCCTATTCTTAAAGTTTATAATAGTTTGGTTGTCTATTTCCCAATCAATTCCTAGAAGTGTAGGATATGGGTTTGTGTCATCAATAATGTCAATAACTTCGAAGTCAGCATATGTTCTCAAGCCTTCGACTTCCACATGTACTTGGGTTAGTCTACCAATTAGTAGAACCTTTGACTAGTTTGCAAGCCTTAGCTGAATAGGAGACCAGTCTAGTCATGGCTTATTCATGCTCTCACATGTGTTCCTTATCAATATATTGACATCTGAGCCCGAGTCTAATATGATATAGTCCATATCATAATATCCTATCTGTGTACTCCTTCGTAGTTCTCGACCCGTCTTCAGTTTTCTCCTGATATGATTGACTCTTTTTTCAGGTTGTAGGTCTTCCGTGGTTTCTTCTATGGGTGTTGTCTATTGTGTGACAACATATTTATCATGTATTAGCACTAAACAAATTTTGAAAAATTCTTTAAGCTTACTAACCTTTTTCATGGTCGGCCTCCTGATTAGTTGCTCAAATTGTTTGGGAATAGCTCTAACTTGTCCAGATGTTGAGGGTTGATTGGAATCGACAAATTTCCATCGCATGTCTAAGAAAACTTATTTCTTTTGTTGTAAATTTAGCGGAGCTTTCTTTTGTGCCGCAGGTCGCACCTGTGGATGTCCTTGTGGTGTATTTTGGTTTGCTCCCATCGTAGCACCTCCATTTGTGACTACAACAAGGTTGGGTTGTCTTGGTTCGACAAAAATAATTTGAATGTTTAGATTTGGGTTTGGATTTAGATTCTGCACTGGGTTGGGATTAACGACAGTTCTAGCCTACCATTTCGCAATAGGTTGTGGGAACTGTTCAATAGTGTGCTCAAATGATTTATAATATGTACAATCTGTTTCTTAAGAGCAAGCTGAAGGTCACAGGTTTGAGCCCCACCGGGACCATTAACAACTTGAATGAAATATATTGTTTTGCCTACATAGGTGTGGCTCATTAGAAGTTCCATTGTTATGAAGTCACTTGTTGTAAATTGGAGGTCACGAGATCAATCCCACCCGGGTTTACCTGTGTCCCATGTCTTGAGGTGGGTGTGGGGCACCTAGGGTTATAGTGGTAGCGAGAATGGATCCCTGGACCCCGTTTCATGCGAATACCAGCCCAGCCCCAGTTGTCGATTCCCCTAGTCAAAAAAAAAAATATGTACAATTTTTTGCAGGACTTTGACAATCTTGGGAAAAATGTCTTGGATTCCCACAATTATAACACACGATTTGGCCTCTTCCTCGACCAAATCCTCCTCCATGTTTTTTTCCTCGACCTCTAAAATTCCCACCCACCTTTGTGGAGGGTATTGTTGTTGAGGACACTGATTCTACTGGTATTGTAGTTGAGGATATTGTTGTTGTTGATACTGCACATGTTGATACTGAGGCTACACTCGTTCAACTTGCAGTTTTTCATCATTTTTCATTAAGTAGGTATTCATCATCTTCTCTTGAAACAGCTGAAGTGCTCTGAAATATTTCTCATCATGACCTACTAACTTACAAAATTTACAATACAAACTAGTGGGTGCACTCATAATCTTAAGTAAGTGCAGGCATTCCTCAAACTTGTGACCTCTAGTCTGGCATATTCTACACCAAGGCATTTTGTGTGTGTTTAATGGGTTTGACGCACTAGTTGCGACATAGTTCATAAGCATTGGGAAATTATATTTATGTTGTCCATCTAATTTGCATCTTATACACCATAGTTCCTCCTAAACTTCCTTGCATTTTTTAATGTCTTGGAGCTGCACCGTAAGATTGGCCAGCTGTGACTGAATTTGCATCGTTCTCGAGCGAGTGTCTCCAATTGGTGAGGCTTCTAATTTCATTGCTATTTCAAGATCTTATGTCTGCAACACAAGTTTTTGTTGCATCGACAGGGTTCAGATATGTGGTAGCAAGGCAACAATAAACCATTCCTTGTGCTGCACATTTGACATTTGGAAACTCACTTTGGCCATTAATGTCTTAAATCTTTGGTCAAAGTCCCAAATAGATTTTGTCGGTACCTGCTTAATTTCTTTGATCTCAGTGATGCATTGGGATTCGGACTTCATCTTTTTGAATTCATCTTTCTAACCCAGTCAAATCTCATTGAGTGTTTTTGGGAGCACTCATGTTGGTACTATGGAAAATTTCATATACCAGTCCAGCGCGCGGCCTCACAGAGTCATTATCATTTGTGATTTTTTGATATCCTTGTCCTGGATCTACCGTACAGTCTAGACAGTGGCACAAAGGAACCAATGCTTCTCAAGGTCTTCCAACCAATTTCCATTGAATATTGGGAGCTTAACATCATCTCCAACCATTATATTTTTTTTTAGTATAGTCGAAACAAAATTTGGACTAGTCATACTTCCTTTTTCACTATTTACAGTGTTAGTAGTATTTATAGTTACAGAATTACGTGGAGATAGGTCTCGCAATCTTACCTCTGGTATGGTAGGTGAGTTGTAAGCACGTTCTTGTTCTGGCACTTCAATCGATTTTTCTGACTCCTCGTAGCCTTCTGACGTCAGTTGATATTCTTCCTCTTCGTCACAAAATCCTTCGTCTAAGTATGACGCAAACTCGTAGCCATCTTCTTCTCTATATGTCTTGAAACTCCCTCGTTCTAACAGAGTTTTCATTCTTTTACCAGATTTGAATCTTCTTTCGCTTCTTAAAAATCCTAGCTCTAGTTCAGTTCCACTATCTCTTGGGAACGTCTCACTCTAGGGTTCTGCTGATACATAGCCATGATTTTCTATTCAGTTTATCATTTGTAGGATGCCTTTTTCACATAAAAGAACTTTTATCCACATCTTCAAAGATGATAGATATCTGCTGCATGGTCCTTGAAAAAAAATTCGCTCCACGTCACTGTATAATGTTATTGTGTCAACACCGAACTCAATGATATATCCTTCTAGGATATTGTCTGTCCAGAATTCCACAGCCCTTGATATAGGATTTTTAACTATTTTCAGTCACTCAATCAAGAAAGGAGTCCACTCTTTTGATTCTCCTCCTTGAAAATTATTTTGTTGGGTTTCCAACTTAGACAACCACTCATGCAATACTTTGGAAAAATTAGAAAATAAAATATCGTCAATGTTTGAATAGATGTACTGGCCCAACCAATCTATTGGGTTCCACCGAGATCCTTCACTTTCTTCTCATGCAAACTCTATCTCTTTGAAATCCACCCAGTCTTGGATTTGTGGTTTCGTGGGATGCCACAACATATCCCTCACCACGACACTTCGAGGTCTCGGCAATGGAACCCTTTCTTGGCTTTCTTCCCTCTCTCTATATTTGGACCCTGGTTTAGCCCCTTTTTGGTCAGCAAAACAAAGCCCATGATATCGGCCTGACACAGCGGAGCTCATCTGAAAGCACCTGCGACGCAGATGTCGTCTCACTCGAGATATCTCAGTTTTATGGGTAGCTTCCAGAAACACATTTCCACATTTTGTGTGGGAGGGTGTTTTAGTACCTTGGCTCTGCGCCAAGGTTTTACTAGCGAAGACCAGGAATATGGGTTACTTATATGCACTATATTTCAATACCACACTATGATCTAACCCTTCTTTACTTGACTTAGTGAACTAATTAGTGAATAACCACTATAAGCATACTTCTTAATATAATGTAGTAGACACACATTTATCCAATTGCAATACAGTAATCAACCAATCATTTAACACAACATTTGTGCATCTAACTAAGCTACTCAACATTCACACATATACACAACATATAACGTGGCAACCCATCCGGGAAAAAACAACAAGCTGCTCTTCATCTGACATTGGCATGAGGAAATAGATGCACCTTTTGTCTGCGCACAAAGCTACAAACTCTATTCAAGATATTCTCTTTGTTATTTACAAGATTTCCTCCCTCTCATGCTCTCTGATCTTCTCTCTTTCTGATTCTACTATACTCCTATTAGCGATCCACACACAACCTGGATCGACTCGGACTTCTCTACCCGTCTGCACACTCAGTTGCATAACCACTACTCTGATGCACTCAACGATCCAGAGTTATTCACCAAAAAATATCTATCTAAAGTCTATCTCAAGCGTCTTTTCCAAGAGTCTAGAGATTACTCAAAATTGTTGTATGAGCTAATCAGCTAAAACCATCTAACCCATTTACAACTTGGGTTCCTTCTTTTATAGCCCTATTACAGACTTGATACATATCCCATACATGCTTGTTACAGACTCAATACTGACTCGATACAGACTCTGACAGACTCATCTTCAGTCGCTATCCCAACAGACTTACTATCTTCAGCCAACATGTTGTCTTTCCTATTCTAGATATACATAACAAAAAGGCACTATCATCCTGACTTACAAAGATGCCTTTACACGTGTGGTTTCTGCCAGCTCCATCCAAGATCGTACCCATGATCGCTATGGATTGTCACTTTCTCATCATTATGAATTAATATCATTTTCCTTCCATTACACTTCTCCACACGCCTTCTTCTGCGAATATTTTTCCATGTCATCTCGTATCCTGCACTATCCTTCAGTCACAGCTTACTTATCTGGAGCCGCTTCCTCATCCCATGCCTTATCTTTGTCTTCTTCTTCACTTTCCTTCTTCTATCACAACATTTTTCACTTTCCTTTGATATTGCTTCCTTTGTTGTAACTCCTTCCTCTTCTCCTTTACGCTCTGCTTCCATACTTAGGCAAAATTCTACATGAATTTTGGCCTTCTGTCCCGGGGCCCAACAAGTATGAAACTAATGAAAATGTGTTCTAGGCGTATGCCCATGGTACTAAGGTGGTATAATTCTCTAACACCCCCCCTTAAGCCCGACTTAGTGTAAATACATCACAAAATTATTGATGCCTTGGCAACTAAGGCTCAAGTCACCTCTTACAAAAGTTTATTTTCCCATATAACCAAGGTAAGGAGGAAAAGCTCATGGGAACAATACCTCCCCTAAAAAATGGACATGGATCTAATATAAGTGAATATCAGCAATCACCATATGTCACCCACTCCAAGAAGTGATCTTAGATAGGTGATTTTCTTCTCTATGAATCTCTTGGTGAAGATGTGAGCAGTTTTCTCTATAGATGGGCAATACTACAACGACATCACCTCCTCATGCACCAAGCTCTTGATGTAGTTCATGTGTATCTCTATGTGCTTGGTCATTTGTCACTATATTGTATCAATGGAAATCTTGATTTCACTTTGATTATCACACCAAATGACTGTGGGTGAATCAAATGCAAATCCAAGTTCCCCAATAATACCTTGCAATCACCCACATTGTGTAGCCACGTTCATTGCTCCTATGTACTCATCCCCAACTGATGAAAGGGATATAGTGTGTTGTTTCTTTTTAACCAGCATATGGGACCATGTGCAAGCATGAATACATAACTTGAAGTGTACTTTTTGTCAATGGAATCTCCATCCCAATCAAAATCAATAAATCCATCTAGTTATAGTGGAGAACTAGCAACATAGTGTACCCCGAAGTGTTTGGTTCCTTGCATGCAATCCAAGATTCGTTTTGCAACCCTCCAATGGATCTCATGAGGATCCTATATATATCTTGCAACAACACCTACAACATATTCCAAATCATGTCGAGAGTGTGTGAGATACAACAAGATATCAACTAGTTGTCTATACAACGAGTTGTCCAATAATGGAGATGCACCAAAATCACCTAATTTTATTCCTGAAAATAATGGGCACTTGGTTGCCTTACATTCATCCATCTTGAACTTTAATAATAGGTTTGCATCATACTTTGATTGGATGACCTTGATTGGTGCATCATATTTCTCAATCTCCAAGCCAAGAAATTGTTTCAACAATCAAGGGTCAGTCACAGAAAACTCACTATGCAAAGAGGACTTTATTGATCCTATATCATCAATGCAACTTACTGTAATCAAAATATCAACAAAATACAACACTATGACCTGCAATAGATCACCATTATGTTGCAAATTTACATTAGGATCATATTTTCATCTCTAAAAGTGTAACAACTCCAAATTTCATAAATAAATAAATAAAATTATAAGAAGGTCTAAATGTAAACAAATTAACAATAACTCTATCATCCTAAAAATAAACTTGAGCTGGCACTTATTCCTTTGAACATGACCACTTAGTTATGACAACCTTTATCTTTGCAACATACTATTATCTTGAATTGGTTTACTTGTTGTCAAGACATAAAAGGAATGTAATGTTTACTTATCGATAGTTAGAGTTTGTGTGTCTCGCTGGTTATCTTTAAAGTATTTGTTAGCTCTAAAGAGATGCTAGGGAAGTGGGTTTACAGGTTTTACTTAGATTTTTGGCTAACACAGAATCTACTTATATTTTTGCAAGTGTTTTGCGGAGGAGGGCTCACCTCGTTTTGGTAACCTCCAAAAGGTCTAGATTAAGCCACAAAATGAAGGGTCATAACTATGCTATCAAAAACATCCATTACACATCCATTGATTCTAAGCTTAAACTAGAACAAGTGTATGTATAATGTAAACATGGTGGATTTTAAAGAAAAAGGAAAAGGGTAATCCAATGGTGTTTGAACTTTAGAGTTTGGGTAAATATTAAAACCTAAGTGGCTTTTATGGAAGCCACATGAAGGATTACGAATTTTCAGCTAGAAAGCATTGAGCTTTCATGAAAACCCTAAGGGTTTACCTCGCTTTAGCATAGTTTTATTTTGCCTCTGCACTATGTATTCTATGGTGGAAGGATCGAGGCTCTTGGCCTTCTCTCGGCCTTCAACACCACCCGAACTCTGTGTGAAGTTCCAACCTTCTGTTGTCTTGGCTTCGCTCTGACCCGACGACATGCTTTCTCTCGACGTTAGTTCTGTGGTTTAATTGCATTATTCCCTTAACCTTCATTGCCATTGTCAACTCTGTGAAGGGTAAGTTTTACTATTTTTTATGTTATTTTAAATCTTCATTGTTCTAGAAATATATTTCTAAAGTCATTTTTTACCTTTGTGTTACTTTGCTTGTCGGAGGTTCCGACTTGCGTTGCTGCATTGGTTTCAGACCGGTCTCCGAAGAGGTGGAACCATGGTCCTAGTAAGACATGTTACCCTGCATCCCTTGCTCCTTGTGGCTCTATGGCTGGGTCAATGCTCTCTTGGGCTTGGATTCATTGGTACTTACAAGTTTTTTCAGTTGCAGTGGTAAACCCTCTTATTGTTTTGGCCTTATGGCATTGTAAGAAGTCTCCCTCATACCATGGAGTCCAAAGGGAAATGTAATGTAATGAATTTGTTTATCTATGTTGTGGATTCGAGCTCTTACAGATATTTTTGCTTTTTAAACAGAATGTTTAAGGTTTAAAGATAATCATTTTGTTAGGGTTCATCAATCTGCGAGTTACTTCATTTGGTTGTATTTATGATAGTTCTAGGTGTATTGTGTTGCAATTTGATTATTTCTCTGGTATTTGTGTTTTTGTTGTTGTATTGTAAATTTAAGGCCATGAGACCACTACATTTTTTAATTCATTACTTATAGGGTTGCTTTGTCAATTGTTAAGCCAGCAATTGATTGGTTGGGTAAATATAATGAATCTGTAAGGCTGCTACGTTTTTCATCGTCGCAATCATAGGTTTATATTATATTTTGGTTTATTGTGTTTTTGTTTTAATTAAACCCTTGTTGTAGGAACAAAGGATATTTCGGATCTGAAGAGTTATAACCCATATATATATATATATATATATATAGGGTTTGAACCCTCGACTTATCCATTTCTAAACTGGTTCATTTATTATGGTTATTAGCATATTTATATACTACTATAATAAGTGTTTTGGATAAGAAATATATCATTCTTACTGTTTAAATTGTAAAACAAAGGCTACGCCTATCTCTGTCAGTTGTTTACTTAATAAAGAGTATGGTATTTCTTTCAAAGAAAATAGTCTTTATTTTTTTCAAATTAAAACCCTGAAGTAATGTTTAGATAGTAAGTAATATTTATTTAAGAGTGTAAGATTTTACTATAGATATATATACAATACTTGATAATAAGATCATGTGGGGTTTTTATTCGACTTCTATGTAAATTTTGAATTATTCTTTAAACCGTAGTTTAACTTCTATAGATGCTTAATCCTTTCGGCTGCAATGATGGATTTTCTTTAAAACATAATAGGCCTTTAGACTTTACTGGATAATATTTATAGGAAATTATAATTACAACCTTGTTCCTAAATCTCATTGTTGGACAGAGAACTTGTAATTTCATGAATTAAAATATTGTACTATCCTAAGTGAGTATTTCGATTACTAGCTCAATAATTAAAGTAAAGCCTATCAGCTAAAATATGTGATAAGAGTTTACTTGTTGAGGGTTTCAAACTATGATTGGAAAACTTGGTAATTTAATTTGTTTTGAAAACTATCTTAAAGTAAAAACTAAATGAAATCAGGTTCATTGTTTACTTAACAATGATTATAATACTCTATGAATGTAAATAAAAGTTAAGCTTAAAGGCAGTTAGTATCCTTTATAATAAACTCAGAAATTGCTTATGATATTATATGTATACATATACAAATTTTCCTTTACATAACAATTACGATAATCTACAGTTTTCCATTAAACCTTGTAAAAAAAGAAAAATTTTAGCATTCTTTATAAAATATTATACATAAATAAGATCTTTTCAACTTATTCTAATTCAAAAAATAATTAATAGTTTAGAGAGTCTCTCAACATTCATAAGTCCTTCAGCTAAATATATAAAACAAATTCACAGATAATAGACAAATCATCTTAGAACCTGGGTAACTGTAGAAGGGGACAAACACCCAAAGAAGATCGTTCCTCCCAACCGTCTCCTAAAAGCAGCCAAGATCACTTGCTTTAGGACCCCCGAGCATGTCCACTGAACCACTAGGACGAAGATGATGTGTAACACCCTACCCAATATTCTCTGTAACTTAGCAACTCACTTGCAGACTTAAATCTCAGGAATTTCACTTTATCTATCCCCTCATCGAATTTCTCTTATGTGCCTAAATTTTTAGTTTTCAACAAATTCACAAGGCTCTAATCACTTGGAATAGAATTTAATGAGCCTCCTGCTCATTTCGATGGTATTTATAAGCTTTCCTAGGTCTTTGGGTCAGTTTTGCAATAAAATTAGCCACCTACTCAGTTCCTCTTCTCAGGGAACATGACCACAATCTTATTGATGTTGCCTCTTGCAATAGCTAGAAAGTGAATGTCATTGCTTCCACTTGTCATTTGGTCTTCTACAACATATCATTCCTCCTAGTGTGTCAGTGAACACTCTTCAACAGTCTTCTTTGGAGAAGTGTCTCCTCTTTTAATTATTTAAATAAATAAAATATTCAATTACAGTCATCCTTGACCATCCTTGGTCATAAAACTTTACAATAACTTTTAACATAATGTTTTTCTCAAAAATAAAAATGTTTTTCAGTTCTAGGTGGGTTACAAGCACCCCCTTTTAAGTTCAACATCGTCCTCGATGTTGCTTAAGTGTCTTCTGAGTCTTCCTGGAAAAAAATTGGAGATGCCTCCCATAGATGACTCTCGGATTCCCAGGTTACTTCATCTGGACTAAGGTGCTTCCATTGCACTTTTACTTGTCCAATGGTGCAATTCCAGAGAAAAATTTCTCTCTTGTCGAGGATATAGTTCGGTTCCACCAAAAAATATCCTTTGGGTTCTACATGATTAACATTCCACTCGATCACATGAGTAACATCATGCACATACTTATTCAATATGGAAATATGAAATACATTATGTATTCTAAGATTAGGTGGCAAAGCTAACTGATAAGCCACTGGTTTAACTCTTGCCAATATTTCGAACGGTCCACAATAACTGGGTGCTAATTTAGAACAACTCCCCAACTTAAAGGAGCCTCTTTCTCGGTTTTACCTTGACAAACACATGCTCACCTACTTGGAATTATTTTTGAGTTCTTTTAAGGTCTACATGACTCTTTTGTATGTCCTGCGCAATTTTTAGATTGCTTTGTACCTATTTCATTGTTAGTTCCAGTTCTTTTAACAAGTCAGGTCCTAACATCAATCTGTCAAATGGATTACTCCATGAAATGAGAGTATTACTTTTCCTACCATACAATATTCCAAAAGGACTAAGTTTAGTTGAATCTCGATAATCATTAGTATATGCAAACTCGACTAAATGCAAATAATCTTCCCATTTCTTTGGTGATCTCTAACATACATCTGTAACATATCCTCTAGAATCTGATTTACTCTTTTTGTTTGTCCATTCGTTTGGGGATGATAAGTAGTACTGGAATTTAATTTAGTATCTAGTCCTTTAAACAAAGACTTCCAAAAATTATCAATAAACTAGTATCTCTATCAGAAATTATTACCTTTGGAATTTCGTGCAACCGAAAAATTTCCTTCATAAAAATGTTAGCAATATTAGCAGCGTTATAAGTAGTTTTAACAGGTATAAAATGTGTTGCCTTGCTTAGTTTGTCTACCACTACCATTACAAGATCATTTTGCTTTTGATTTTTAGGTAGCCCTGTTATAAAATCAAGACTGGTAATTTCTCATTTCCAATATGTGAATTGATATGGTTGCAATAGACCTGTTGGGTATCAATGCTTAGCCTTAACCTGTTGGAATTCTATACACATAATGTTAGCTCTCTAGGAAACTCCTCTAGGTTGCATCTTGAGGATGCCTGGTAACTTCAATTTTTTTAATGGTTTTCCAAATGGATCAAGTCATATGACCCAAAGGACCTCACACGCTCAAGACATGCATAAAACTCAATCAAAAGATAAGGCTTCTAACCATCAATGTTCAGAGGGTTGATAATAAGGTGAATAAATGAGAACTTACTATGCTAACAGATTCATATATAAAGCAATCACGTATGAATGGCTAATCATAACAAGGAAAGGTACTTGCAATTCAACTCATCTACACAGAGATAGGATGACAGCTATCTAGTATTTAAACAAAAAGAATAAACCTAAACCAGACATTCAAGCACAAGTATAGAACAGAAAAGATATGGGACTTGAACATATAATGGAAAAAGAGCTTATATTAAATGATGAATAGCATGAGAATATTGATAACAATAAGTGTCTAAAAATCTCTGAAGTTGAACCCTTGCTTCAACATTAGTCGCGGGATTTATAGCCTTTACAAAATTTATTTCAGATCCTGAAAAAGTTGGATCTGATTTACTAAAAATAGATAACATAATTGTTTTTGCAAAAATTAGGTCAAAAACCCTAACTTAAGTGCTAGTCCATCTAACTCTAATTCTTGTTCACTCCTTGAACTCTTTAATAACTTCAGTGATCACTGAAGTAAACTAGGCCCTGCTTTCTGACATATAAGTCATGGTTTGTCAAAAGTAAATAGGGTTTGCGACCCTTTTCACCTCGCTCGCATCTTCAAAAACTAGAACAGAACCGACCTACTAGTGTAATTAACTAATATTCAACTTCATAACTCATCCCTGAGGTGTCTGGATCGATCAAAATTGGTTATGTGTGGAAGCATGTCTTTATGCACCCTTTTGTGCTTTCAATGGTTAAGTTAACAGAATTCTGGGTCTGTAAGTTATCGAAAGCTCTGCTTTCGATGGCTAATGAACAGCTACTACGTTCGCCTAAGCCACCAAAAGCTCTATTTTCTGCAAAATTTAATTAGTCTTTAATCAACCTTTTACAACTTTACTCTTGACCTTCGGGTACTTCTTCAACCTGCATAAGATTTGGAATATCAACAACATCATGGGCTACCTCCGAGTCCTGAAGGCTAATTGTTGCCTCTGCTAGGGTTTCCAGTGCAAGGTGTGTTTTAGGGTTTGGATCCTTATTCTGCAACCTCGACATTCTGACCATCCTATAGAGCCTAGAGTTATCCTTCATTAATATCATGTTTCTTCTTTTCAGTAGGACATATATCCCTCTCATTTCCAGAATATAATTATGCAATTCAGAATTTTTCTTGGTTAATCTTGCATTATTTCTTTTGATTTCCCTATCCAAGACTTCTAGCTCATACACCTGCCTCAGCAGCTAATTGATTTTTTGGGATCTAGTCTAATATTATAACTCTTAAATGTATACATCAAATCTTCATGGACTGATAGATGACGTCGAAAATGCGACCTGGAGGACTAACAGATCATCTTTTGCCCCAAAAATTTGGCCAAACTGCTGAAAAACTGAGGCTCAGAGATGGATTCGATTCTCCAAATTTGTGACACCTGTGTATAAACTGAAAGAGGTTTTTGTATATTGGTTTGTTGTAAGAAAAATTCTCTATCAATTTTTTGAAATTCATTTTTATTGGCCCGATATCTATATTTCAAAAACATGTGTCAAACATGGAAATTCTGAGATCCAAAAATTAGGGCTCAAAGATGGATTTGATTCTCTCAATATACAACACCTGTAGGAAAACTAAGAGATATTATTGTTTTCTAACATGTTAGGAACAAAAACGTTCGATTGTTTTACAAAATGATCCTCCAGTCGCTCAGAATCACCGTTTTAAAATGATGTCTTTTCATAGTAAAACGCCAATTTCGGTGGCTTGGAGTGCCATGAAATTTCGGTCTTAGTTGCCGAAAGTCTGCTTTTGGTGGCTTGGAGACCGTTTTGAAGGAACGCTTAGCCACTAAAACCTGTGTATTTAGTTTTTTGAGTGGTTCCTCCTCCTCTCTTCATCTTCTTGAATGTTCTTCTACTCCTACAAAATTGAAATTCAAACCCTAGGGAAGGATACTACAATGCTTGATCCAGAGAGAGCTTGACTCACTTAGAATGCATGCAGGAAATGTGGAACAAATTGAGGAGAGGGTGCTGATTTTGAGGGGATTGATCAGTGATTGGCACTTGAGCAGGGGGACAACAAGTTCTGGTGAGATCCGTGAGCTGCCTAGTACAGTGAGCAATTTAACTGGAACTTAACGCTTTGTGGTGGTTCGACTGCAGTCACGGGACAGGTGGAGGGTAGCAAGGGTTTGGGTTTTTTATCAGTCACTTCAATTTCATAACAACCTCTTCTTTACCAGCTAATGATTTTTCACAGTCCCAGTCTTTTCGGCGTTTAAGTGCTCGACAGTGGCGCTCCTCATGCTGACAGTGGTTGATTTTGACGGATGTACTAACCGTTTTCTTATTTTGGAGCTTTCGGTGGTTAAGGTAATCTTCGATCCAGCTTTTTAGCTGTCAAAAGTTGGGATATTCGGTGGCTAAATAACTGTTGAAAAGTTCGCCTAAGCCACCGAAAGCTAAACATTGATTTTTATGACAAAACAGAGCACAAGGTGTTTCGAATTTGTTAAACATACAAAAATATTTCATAATGTGCCTTGAACACTTGATCACTATGCAAAAATAAATGTTCTGAATTTGACCTATTTGAAGACTAATTTATTTGGGAGATAACACCTAACTATATATTCAGCCACTTCATTCTTCGTATTAGGCCAGAAATAATATTTTCTTAGGATTGTTATCATCTTTTGATAACCCAGATGTCATGAATAAGGACTTTTATGTACTTCATTTAAAATTATCAAATTGCTTTCTACTATATTAGGTACATGGAACCTGTTTTTATATAGCATTAAGTCCTTTTTGTTCAAATTAAAATCTACTTTTTATATTTTTGTATTTGTTTTCTTTTACTTTTTCTCTTATATTTTGATATTCTTTATTCATTTTTACTCCTTCTAATTTATCATCTAATTATGTTTTGTAACTGCTATTGGTGGCTATAAAATTCAGTCTTGAATTTCTACTTAAGGCATTAGCCACCTTATTTTCCTTCCCTTTTATATGTTTGATCTCGAAATCGTATTTGCTAAGGAAAGCTAACCATCTTGCTTTCCTTGCGTTCAAATTTTGTTGATCAAACAAATATTTCAAGCTTATCTTATTCGACATTAATAAAAATCTTTATGTTATCCAACATTCAATAAAATGTTCTTGCTGATTTGCAGAGTATGTACCCAAGGTTTGTAATCATTGTATTCCTAATACTACATCGATTCCTCCCAATGGTATATCGCAAAGAAATCTGATTCTAAGTTATATTCTTGCATTTGTAACTTAACCTTGTGGCATTTTCCCACATTATCAATCTTCTTGCCATCTGCTACCATAACCTTCATGTTAGGTACTGGACAAATAAATAGGTTAAATACTTTAGCAAGGTTGACATTAACGAAGTTATGGGTGCTGCCATAGTCGATAAGAACTGTGACGTTATTATTTTCATATGTCCTTTAATCTTCAATGTTTGCGGTTGGGAGATTCCAATAATAATGGCTAATGAGATTTATGGGGAGTTGTCATCGATTCATGGGTTGTAGTCTTGTTGGCTATTCACATCGTTCTCAATTGGTTCATTGACTTCCAACTCTACTTCACTGGTATACAATTTCTTTTGTAAGAATCTGTGCTTAGGATCCCATTTGTCTCCACATAACTTAGATTTCCCTTCCTTTATTCTCTGGGCCTCTAAACTGGGCTTCGTTCCTCCCCTAAGTTGAGGTGGTGTATATCCTGGATTTCCTGTGTATGTTGATTGGAGGGGGTTCTTTTTGGATTCTTCTTGGTCGACATTTGTATGAAAGGATTTGCTTTCAATAATATTGGCTTTACGTCGTGCTTCCTCCATGCTATAGATGTTGTGTAACTCTAGTTCGTCATGGATGTGCTCTTTTAGATCGTGTATGTACGTCTGTAGTCGTTGGTCATCAGTTAACTCTAGAACTCAAGTTGACAACGCTTCCCATTCACAAGTGTACTCATCGACACTGTTTTTTTGTTGTAACCTTATGATTTTGGCAAAGAAGTCTTTTTCTTCAATGCCTTGGAATCTTTTGATGAGGTCATTCCTAAAGCTAACCCAATTGTGAGAACATATTCTTGCAGTATTCCTCCACCATAAGTACCAGTTGTAAGTGTTTCCTTCTAGATGCATGGAAGCATATTTAATTTTCTCATCGTCGTAATGGATGGTGTGGATGTCTAGGTATTCCTAGGCTTTGTTAATCCACGCTATGCATTGTCGTTCGTCCTCGTCGTATTTGGGTAACTCGACTTTTACCCGTATTTGGTGTCCTTGTGTATATGAGTTTGAGGACGACATGTTGAATGGAGGATCTAGCTGCTCTGGAGTTCTGGGAGAGTTTGGTTGCGAGTCATTTGACATTTATAATCTGTCCAAGATGGCGATTAAAACTACCTAATTCTCATTTGGTCTTCCTATAGAGTGACGAAACTATTCTCTATTCACGACGTAAATTGTGTCCAATTTGATGTCAAATTGCCACTCGTCTGTTTGATTTTTGCATGGAGTTCCTCATAGTTCTTGTTAATTTTCTCATTGATTTGGAACCAAACGTCCATTGATCTGGTGATTGCTAGAATTTTCTCGCTGCTAAACGTGGATTTATTTTTATTCAATGTACAATGCCAGCTCACCACGATTCTCTTCTCTCTTCTTTTTTTTAAAATAATTATAATATAGTTTTTTCTAATTAAATAATACTATTAATAAGCAATAATATTAATAGATATTATTAATATTAAACTATTAATTATTTTTTATTTTTTATTTTTTTTAAATTAACAGCCGAGAGTGGATGGATGGTGGCGACGGTGTGGATGGAGAGGGAAGGGGGTGGAGGTGATGGAGGCGACCAAGATGGAGAGCAGAGGTGATGGAGATGATGGAGGGAAGGGATCGGAGGTGATGGAGGGTGTTGTCTGCCGATTGCACACCAGCAGCAGAAATATTCTAAAAGCTATCTCCTCACTTGAGAAAGTGGGAGAGGTGTGACCTTGGGGGCAAGCACGGAGCTAGGTACTGTCACCTACTCCTAGCTCCTCCGTTTAGGCTAACTCCTAACGAAGCCAAGTGGGGTAGTCCCTAACAAAGAGCTTTTTATGGCTCAATGTTTAAGTTAATTTTTAGATGTTTCGGATGTGGATGGGTGTTGTTTAGGAGTTATTATGATTTAAGATGATTAATGTGATGAATTGAGCACAAGACAAAGCAATCCGCGTTGCTATCACCAGAATTGAAAGATAGACAAATATTTGAGAACTTCAAAATAGATAAAGCATTCATAGATATGATTTATAATCAAACATTCGATGGACAAATGGCCCAGATTATCAACAATGCGTAAAATATAGGACCAGTGCCTATGGAGTCAACTTATCAAAGATGCTTCGAGTGTAAATATGTGAATCCCAAAAGATGCCAGTGAATGTTAGGTTTTGCAAGTGCTCTTGGTAACTTTTAAGATTTTTTACTTGTGATCTTCACTTATGGTAGCTGGATGTCCTAACCAGTAATACCTTCAGTGGCTCCGTTCAAAGACATGACGGACCTGTCTAGGGTCAAAGGTAAGTGTTCAATAACTTAACTACTAGTGCCTAGATTAGGTAGCCCGGTGCCCACACTTGGAATTTGCCCACATGCCTCGGCATTTATCAAACAACGTCGGTGCGATGGTTATGGGGAAAAGTTTTAGTTAAGTTTCTCTTGTGGGGTTTAGAGATCCAATGTCATTTCTAGGTATTCCGATCTAAGATCGGTCAAAGCATACTCTGGCAAGGAGGGAAGGGGGTTAATTAATTAAAGGGGTGTGAGTTACGAATTTTATTAAGTTAATTAATTAAAACTTTTCGACAGAGAGCGCTCTTGACCTCGTCTTATGAACATGGTTCAAGAGACTTAGCTAATCTATATGAAGCTAATGTAGGGATTATACAAATCTAGAATGTTCTCCAGTAGAGAATGCTCTTGACTTGTGTTTCTGCAAGTTCAAGAGTCTTACTTATGGATTATTAATTGATTAAACAAGCACAATATGATATTAGTTGCTTAGACTCTCCGATAGAGAGCACTCTTGATCCACTTTATGGTGAGATTCAAGAGATTTAAGTAGTTGATTAACTTAGAAAGGTAAACAATTAAACTGAATAATCAACTTAGCAATGATGAATTAATAATTAATGATCTAAGCATGAGATGTAATGAATGATGAAAACTAGCACTAATCAAAGAATGCACACAACACAAGCCTCCCCAAATGGGGGAGGAAGAGAGTGGGGACTTAAAAACCCTACTCAAACAAATATCTTTTATTAAACTTTATACAATGTGCCTTAAGGAACCTAATTCTTGAAAGGACTTTTCAAATAAAGGTAAAATAACTCTACAAATATTGTAACCTGTAAAAAGGAGAGTGCCTTGTATTTTTACTGTTGAGATCTTTTATTAAAATTTGAAAAGGGAAAAGGAAAGAAGTTTGAAGAGAGAGAAAAAGAACAAAAGGAAAGAGGGCTGAAACAATAGAAGATGAGAGAAGGAAGGCAAACAAACTAAGCAAGAATCAAAACCAAATAAAGGGGAGAATAGGGCAGCCAACTAAGAAGCTAAGGGATGAGCAAAATTGAAGAAAATGGGGCAGTGAAAGAGGAAATAAGTGGCTGTCATAAAAAAGACAAAACAGGACAGCGAACAAAAAGTAAAAGAAATGGCTAAAAACAAGGTTAAAGGAAGCCCAAAAACTAGGGAAAAAAGAGGCAAAAAAGGGAAGAAAGCTAGGGCACACTAGGGCTGTCCAAAAAGAGAAAAAGGGATGGTAAAAAACGTACTAATAGGGAAGCGATGAAGAAGAGGTAAAATAAACAAAGAAAAGCGACCGGTAGAAAAGGGATTAAGAAGAGGGACAATAGGAAGTTTTTTGCAGCTTAATTCTGTAGATTTTTGCAAGTTTTCCCGCTTAACCTGTCATGGAGAGAGAAAAAACCAGCGAGCTATTTACCTACAAAATGATGAGTTAAACAATAGAATATACTACAAAAATACACCTAGCATTTGAGAAAAATATATGAACCTTGTGCTGCTTCAAATGCCAACTAGATCTAAGAGAAAGAACACTTCCTAGATCTAGAAATGGAAGCAAGTAGATGCAAAAAAATTACTTTATAGATCAAGGTACTACTTGCAACATAAAGTAAAATAATGAGAAAATTTGACTTTAGGGTGAATGGAGAAGATGAACCACTTGGATCTCGAATCCCTTAAATCACTTTGGATCCCAATGGCATGCAGCTGCTAGGTACATATGCTTTGCTCCAAGAAGAGTGGATGCAACTTAGCTCAGCCTATTACTTGGTACAATGAAGTGATCTGCAAAACAATCTTATACACTTGGCAACATGGGGGTTAAAACATGTATTATTTACCAATCAAATCTCAAAAGCATGAAATACAACTAAATAAAACAATGTTCTTTGAGGGTTTTGAAAGTAAATGAAATAAACAGGTGACTTGAAGCTACAAATACCTATTCCTACATGCTTATAGAAGCCCTATAAAGCATGTATTAATACCCACACATTATCAAAAGTAAAGAAACTAGAACAATTTCACCTCATTAACAGGAACATATGCACCTAGGATCCACACAGCACGAGCCTCCAAAGCCTTTCTTTATTACAAAATAGGTTGCATAAAAGCAACAAGCATTACAATATTTTACCAGAGGTTCTTTGCATCAATCATCCACCCTGATAGAGCTAAAAGAGCCTCTATTTAAACAATGAGAGAGTGTTAAAACCCTAAAACCAAACCTCAAACCCTAACCAGCCTGGCCACCAAACAGAGGTCCAAACCTAAATCAGAGAACCAAGAGTGAGGGGAGGCCTCCACCCAGGCAAGGCGCCCCCACTTCAACCCTAAACACTGAAATCCACCCACATATGATCCCACACGTGTGGAAGGCGCCCTCAGGAGAGAGAGGGGCGTGAGCTACTGAAGGAGGCACCCTGCTGCATGGGAAAGTTGCCTGCTAGGTCTGGAAACCTACTTTGTTAGGTCTAGGAAGCCTACTGATGGTGTAAGCTTCAGTCTTCACCTCGATCAAGTCACCATACCAATGAGAGCTCTCCATCTCATCTTTAGCTGGAGATGACATGTCTGATAACTGATAATAAATTAACTGCTCTCTTAATGATGACTGAAGCTGAGTTATGATAACTCCAATCATCATAAGTGCTCCATGAGATGTCATTTAGCCTTTTATTTTACTGAATTTGGATTAATTTGGAGAGTTTTATTTTTCTCCAAAATAATCATTTTTTAATAAAAATTCATTTCTTTACTCAAAACTGACTTTTTTGTGAAAAAGGGCATTATGTGTCTGGTTGTTGATCTGAAAGTTGGTTTTGACTGGTTGGCTAATCAAGAATGATTTTTGGCTTAAGGTTAGAGCCATCAATCACTGAATTCAGAGTCCGGATGACCGACTTACCACGAACGGGTTTTTTCCATTTAATTTATGGAAAAATTAACCCAAAAAACTTAGGAAAAGTAATTAAAAAATAATTTTTCACTATTCGAAAAAGATTTTTTTGAAATTTTTTTATGTGTCTAGATGACTTAGGACATGACCATGATCTATCTAAATAATGTCTAGTAGGCTTATAACACTTATTTGGGATCTAATAATCCCCCAAGGCCCAGAATTCAACATCGGGCATTCCAGCTTTGGAGGAAGCGGGAGAAAACCTCGTCAATTATACTCAGCTGAAGGCAAAGCATAATTGTCAGGGGAAAAAAGACTCCCTCGAATACCCTATTTGAGATTCTACGTCTCAGGAGACCGAACCACTCAAAAATATCCTACTAGCACATTTTATTACAAACCCCGCGAGGCCATGGTCAAAATTATTCAAAATAAAAAAAGTGACTAGCCAATATTGGCTAGACAAGCAGATGGATCAACTGATACACTGGAATCAGACTTTGAACAAGTCTGTCAACCAGGGGCTCCTCAGGAAACCCAACTTATGGTACAAAAAGTTGGATAATAGAGGGCACAAGCGGATGGAGAGTGGAGGGTGGAGGATGGAGCGCGAAGGATTGGGGATGGAGGATGGAGCAGGTGCGCAAAGGTCGGAGGATGGAGAGAAGCGGAGGGGTGGAGGGAACAGGCGCATGTGGAGGGTGGGTGGAGGTGGCGACGTTAGCAACTAGAGGTGGCGGCTTTATCAGCTGGGAGTGATGTCATAGAAAGGGGAGGAGTGCAAAGATGGAGGGAGGGTGGATGGAGAAGGCGTGAATGTGGAGGGGAGAGCAGCAGATGGTATAGGTGTGCGAATGGTGGAAGAGAGGATGGAGGTGGAGATGTGGAGCAAGCGGCAGAGGGGGGATGGAGTGCAGTGTGAGTGCGTGGAGGGTAAAGAGGAGGTGGGCGTGATGGAGGTGGTAGTGGGGAGTGGTGGCGGGTTGGTGCCGAGAGCCGAGAGGCTCTGATACCAATGAAGGACAACGGAGGGAGAATGGATAGAGAATGTAATGTAGAATGTATATTTAATAAAAGTAGATGATGAATTACATAATAGGTGCCACGGTAATTTATACCGTAAGTGGGGAAGAGAGGTGACTTTTCAAGTCACCTCTTAGTTTATTTACATTAATTAACCTAGCTTAATATTTAAATTTGGATTTTGTTACAATTATCTACATTTTTCCATTAAACCTTGTAAAAAGAAAAATTGTAGCACTCTTTATAAAATATTATACAAAAATAAGATATTTCCAACTTATTCTAATTCAGAAAATAATTAATAGTTTAGACAGTATGTCAACATTCATAAATCCTTCAGATATAGATATAAAACAAATTCACAGATAACAGACAAAGCATATTAGAACCTGTGTAACTGTGAAGGGGACAAACACCCAAAGAAGATTGTTCCTCCAAACCGTCTCCTGAAAGCCGCCAAGATCACTTTTAGGACCCCCAATCCTGTTCACTGAACCACCAAGACAAAGATGTTGTGTAACACCCTACACAGTATTCTCTGCAACTTAGCAACTCACTTGTAGACTTAACTATCTGGAATTTCACTTTAGCTACCCCCTCATCAAATTTCTCTTATGAGCCTAACTTTTCATTTTTCAGCAAATTCACAAGGCTCTAATCACTTGGAATAGAATGTAATGAGCCTCTTGCTCAATTTGATGGTATTTATAATATTTCCTAGGTATTTGGGTTAGTTTTGCAATTAAACGAGCCACCTGCTTAGTTCCTCTTCACAGGGAACATGGCCAAAATTTTAGGGATGTTGCCTCCTACAACAACTAGAAAGTGAATGTTATTGTTGCCACTTGTCATTTGGCCTTCTACAACATATCATTCCTCCTAGTGGGTTAGTGAACACTCTTCAACAATCTTCTTTGGATAGGTGTCTCCTCTTTTAATTATTTAAATAAATAAAATATTCAATTACAGTCATCCTTCACCATCCTTGGTCATAAAACTTTACAATAACTTTTAACATAATATTTTTTTCAAAAATTAAATTTTTTTCCAGTCCTAGGTGGGTTACAAACACCCCCTCTTAAGTTCAACATCGTTCTCGATGTTGCTTAAGTGTCTTATGAGTCTTCATGGAACAAAATTGGATATGCCTCCTGTTATAGCTCAAAATGACACATCTCTACCTATGACCACTTTCCCATGATTATGTCGCATGTCAACACTTCCATGACGACACTTCATGAAAGTCATTGAAAAAACACCTAACTTGGAGTACCCCTATCTTGAGTTTTGTAACTTCGTTTTACCTCATATTTGCACTGTTAGAAAGATACTTCAGTTAGCTAAAACTTTTCAGAAGACACCAAAGTCTAAAAATGCCTATAAGTACCCTAAAAATGAGATTTTTTTATGTGTATGCGAGTTTCCTTCAGGAAACCCGTGTATGGTATGCAACTTGCTATATATAATACTCACGTATGTCCTAAATACATTACTATTTGCATTGCAACCCACGTATACCTACTACATGAGCTACTGATGTCTCTGCAACCCATGTATTCATGTCAAAAATACGTTTTTCAAAGTTTGGGTAGTTTGGTTAGTTATGCAACTAACTTCTTCAGTTGTAACTAATTTGTCTTCAACCCTATCTCTTCAGAAGCATATAAATAGAGGTAGGGAGGTCCATGAGAGGAGACTTGAAATTTTTCATTGTCATGCTAGAGGAATAGGGACTCTATTTTCCCACACCTTTTCCATAGAAGCATTCTCCTTATGTTGCAGAGCTTGGAGGCTAAGTTCCTTCGAGAAGAGAAGCAGCAGAACCAGATCAAGGTTTCCTGAGGTGCCCAACTTGAAGAGAAGTTATATTTGTACTTTTTTTTAAGATTAATAAAGATGTGATGTCCTTATTCTTCCCAAATCATTGTTCAATGTGTGATTGAATTTTTGTTTATGATCATATGATAATGTTAATCAAATTATTATTTCATATTTCTTTGATTATCATTTCTTTATATGTGGTCATATTGGTTTGAGGAAGGTATAATTCATTTTGCGGGTCTCTTGGAACAAGAGCACCAAGAGGAAGATTGAAGGGCTGCTTGGATCAACCTTCGTTTGTCAAGGTATGAATCATTCTAAACTTTGAAACTTGCTTATATATACTTGTAGAACCATTTGAATCTCTCTTTTAACCCTAGTACATTGATGGCCTCTTAAACCCTGGCCATAGGAAACTTGTCTTTAATGCACTGCATATCATTATTTTTGAAAAAAATAAAAAAGAAATTGTTCTTTTGTGGCTTTCAATTTTCTATTTGAAAAAGAAAGAGAATAGTTTTTTGTTTTTTGCATTTTATTTCTCTTTTCTTAGTCATTTTGCTTCAAATTTGAGTCAAAACACCACATAAGTTCCACACCATTTACCCTCTGACTAAAAACAACCTTTTAAAATGAACAATATAAATTAAAAATTATTAGTAAGTTTTATTTTATAGGCTCATACACCAACTAGCTCAGGCTAGACTTGTGGGATAGGGAGTTTAAACTCCCCATAAGTGTTTAAATTCAGACGTAGTTGGCCAATCAATAGGTAAACCCTTTTCTATGTTGATTGTATCTAGGAAATTCCCCTCAAATGAGAGTTAAGCACGAGGCCACGTGAAGACTTGGACTGAGGAGATAACCCTCTGATTCCTTGTCAAAGCGTAGACCAAGGTTTTTGCGCATCTAGGGACTTCTGTCAATACCACTTCACAAAAATTTAAAATTTTGAGATAACATAAAATGTTGATTCTGCGGTTTACTAATAGCTAATGGTTAGCAGAAAAGAAACAGTCCAATGATTAGTATTACATATTTTCAAATTTTGTTAACTAAGCAGTTTCCTTTTCGTAACAAAAATAAGGTTTACTTATGTATTGTTTTATTTCAGTTTATTGATGAGTCTTTTTTATGGCAAGTAGGTGGAATCTAACTTTGAATCATGGGCTTACTTAGCATTTATGCTAATGCAGAAAGATTATTGGTTCTTACAGGTGTACAGGTATGATCGAACAAGTAAACGTTTTAAATTCATAAAGTATCAAGAAGTGTTTCTATTTGCAATTAAAATGCTTAGTAGATAAGCTAATAAATTCCAAGCAACTTCCATGAGGTAAAGTAGTTTGTTTTCTCCAGTTTTTCTTGTAAGCAAGTTCAAATAAATGAGCTCCTATCTTTATCGAACTTAGCGTCAGTAAAGATACTTACTATGACTCTAAACTTGTAAACTTTGTTACATAGTAACTTCTACTTTGATATGCATATCTTGCAATGTTATACTTATGGTACTATTGGTTTTTATACATGGAAGAGCTTCGACCAATACTGATACTAAAATTCTCATTAGGATATGTAATTCGTTTTCCTTTTTAACCTACTAGTATAGTAAGTATCAACCTATTACCTATATGTATAAATCAATTGTTCATTAACAGGTTATTAGCTTCCTCGTCAATGTCGCACTGCAAGAACTATTGTATCATATACATTATCATAATATTTACTTGAGTACCAAGCTGATCGATATTTGCATTCTTTGGAAAAGCTTACTGCCTGTAAGACTTCTTGACATTATAAGTTTGATTAGTGTAAAATCAACTACATCGTTTCACATGGAAAACTAAATGCCTTTACTTCTTAAATCTAAGTCACCCAACATTGTTCCAAAGATTAAGGACTTAAGTAAGGTTATATCATTATAATTCTTATTATTATCATAACGCCATTCTCACATGAAGTTAATGTCTATAACAACTTTCAAGGTAGATATCTCTATAATGATCAACATTTATCCTATGCTAAGTTCAAATTATCTTATATAAACACAATATTATCTTACCCATAAATAATCATTGTAAATTACTAGCAATTGACCAGTTGAGAAGTAACTAGTGTCTATGCAAGTCTAAACCAAATTTGAACTTTGGAAAAGAATTCAATATATATTCTTTTACTATGTTATCCAACTTTATTCAATTTTCCTTAGCATAAAAACACCCGCAACGGAAAACATAAGTCATGTTATCAAGAGCTGCAGTCGGGCGGCGGCCAATATATTGGTCGGACGACCAGGAGTTCGGCCACCCCCGCAACAGCGGATGCAACGGGGAAGTCAACACTCTACAAGGCTCCGATACACGTAGTCGGCAGTAAACGAAAACTTTGGAGTCCCCAACGACCCGCAACGGCGGAGACGGAAGTTTTAATCCCCCTCCGACGCGGAATGAAAACACGTCCGCAACATAAAAGAAACGTCCACTCCCCCGCAACGGCGGCCCGGACACGAAAAATAAGAGCTGAAGAACACCCGCAACGGCAGGACAGTCAAAAGAAATACCTCCCGATACAAGCAAAATTTGCGATAAAAGCCTTAAAAGTTTTGAAAAACAGCAAGAAGCCCAATTTAAGATGAAACTCAAGGCATGAAATGAGGAAAACCAAGTGATTTGTGGCAATCAAAATGTCTGGGAGACGCTAAAAAAGAACAAAAGCCAAAATCAAATAGGCTGAAAACAAGAGGAAATCTGACTAATTCAAAGTAAAGGGAGGGTCCCAAAATTTTAGAATTTTGGGAAAATTGTTGCAGCTGCAACACTACTTTATGTTTTTTTAGCCAGTCCATGCCTATTAAAACATCATAAGACCCTAACAGTAATACATTTAACTTTACTTGAGTTTTGAATTGACTCATAAACATTTCACAGTTTTCAACATAACTAACTACTTTTGTTTTAGTTCCTGTAGCTAATTGAACCAACCAACACTTTTCAAACTTTTTCAACTGTAAATTGTATATTTCTGATATACTAGGTTACACATAGCTTAAACTAGCACCTGGGTCTATCAAAATAGAAACAGGCTTGTTTTGTATCATACCTTCTATTTCCACCATGGATGTTTGGTGATCATCCTATCGATTCTCCAAGGCTACATTAATTCTGGGAATTTCATTTGCTACGTCACCAATTGTTTCTTCCTCCTGAATGGTATGTACACTGCTGAAATTTCTCCTCTATTCAGATGGTCCTTTGCATACTGAGGTCCCTGACATTGCAACACTTCACATGTTATTTTTGTTCATTGTTTTTACCATAACTATTACGCATGTCTCTGCCTTGGGTGTTGTGATGTTTTGTTGTGTTTCACCTTTAAAATTTGTTCCTTCATAATTATTCTTAGAAAAATTTCAGAAATTATTTCAAAAGCTTTTATTAGGCTTAAAACCTTTTCTTCTCTGTTCAAAGTTACTTGTTCTTTTATTTTTCCAGTTAGGTATGCTTTCTCTCTTGTTTTTACTTTGTTCATAACAGAAGTTATCTTTTCTCATTGCCTCTTCAAGGGTCTTTGTATTATCAAATTCAATTATGTCCTTAAAACTAAGAGGTAAACATCTCAAAAACATATGTATCTTAGGATTTTCTTCGATTAAATAAGGTATATATCGTAATAAACTTAAAAATTTACCGCTTAGTTCCTTCATAGACTTTGAACCTAGTCTAAGATCATAAAACTCTTTAGCTTTTTTCTTCATAATACTGTTCTCTTTAGAATTTTCTTTTGAAGTATTTCTTGAAAGTTCTCCAGGTTACATATTTCTCTTTAAGTTTTTTAACTATATTTATATCCTTCCACCAAATATCATCATTTCCGGTTAATTTATAGATATCCATCTGACCTTTCAGTCTATCTGAGTAGTTATAAATTTGAAAGTACTTTTTCATACCCGATAGCCATGCCTCGACTTCTTCACCTTTCTCCACTTCTCCATTAAACATAGGGGGTTTTATCTTTTTAAATTCTCATGAGATGTCTTCATAGGGTTTATATTTCCTCTTTCTAGGACCAGTGTCACTATCACTACTTTCACTAGAGTATTTATAATTTTCTTTGTGTGACCTTACTTTAATTCCCAAAGAAGGTTTACTTTCACTATCAGAAAATTTCAACTTCTTACCTTTATGTTTGTATGAAACTGTTCCAGACTCAGTTTCATGTTCTCTTCTTTTATCCTTGCCTCCGTTGTGTATTTTATCTAGTAATATATTATTCAGTTCTTCTTATGCTTTTAAGATTCTTTCGTTATCTTCTTTTACAGTCTGTAATTCAACTCTTAAATCTTTTACAATTTGAAGCGGTTCAGATGGTTGATTATTTCATTCCACATATATATTATTTGGATTATTATGATGGGATCCATATTCAGCATATGCTTCTAATTCATCCATCTCCTGCAAAATACAATTTATATTTCTATACATAAATAATTTTAACATAATCAGTATTTTAGTTTTTCTTGTTTTGTGTGCGAGTTGAACCAATATTCAGGCCTAGTGTTTGGGAACTCGCTCTGATAGTGCTCATAATTTTTTTTTATATAAGAAGTTCTAAATGTAAACAAATTCACACTAACTCTATCATCCTAAAAATTATCTTGAGCTAGCGCTTATTCCTTTGAACATGGCCACCTAGTTACGACAACCTTTGTCTACGCAACATACCATTATACTGAACTGGCTTACTTGTTGTCAAGACGTAAAAGGAAAGTCATGTTTACTTATCGATAGTTAGAGTTTGTGTGTCTTCCTGATTATCTTTAAAGTATTTGCTAGCTCTAAAGAGATGCTAAGGCAATGGGTTTACAGGTTTTACTTAGCTTTTTGGCTAACGCAAAATCTACTTATATTTTAGCAGGTGTTTTATAGAGGAGGGCTCGCCTCAGTTTGGTAACCTCCAAAGGTCTATATTAAGACACAAAATGAAGGGTCCTAACTATGCTATGAAAAACATCCATTACACCATCCACTGATTCTAAGATTACACTAGAACAAGTGTATGTATAATGTAAACATGGTGGCTTTTAACGAAAAAGGAAAAGGATAATCCGACGGTATTTGAACTTTAGAGTTTAGGTAAAGATTAAAACCTAAGTGGCTTTTATGGAAGCCACATGAAGGCTTATGGATTTCCAGCTGGAAAGCACTCAGCTTTCTCAAAAACCCTAAGGGTTTACCTCGCTTCAGCATTGTGTTATTTCTCCTTTGCACTATGTATTTGATGGTGGAAGGACCGAGGCTCTTGGCCTTGTCTCGGCCTTTGACACTAGCCAAGCTCTGTATGAAGTTCCATCCTTCTATTATCTTGGCTTGGCTCTAGCCCAATGGTGTGGTTTCTCTCAGCGTTAGTTATGTGGTTTAATTGCATTATTCCCTTGACCTTCGTTGCCATCATCGACTCTATGAAAGGTAATTTTTACTACTGTTTGTGTTATTTTAAATCTTCATTGTTCTAGAAATATATTTTTAAAGTCGTTTTTTACCTCTGCGTTGCTTTTCTTGTAGGAGGTTCCAACTTGGGTTGCTGCGCTACTTTCAGACCGGTCTCTAAGGAGGTGGAACCATGGTCCTGGCAAGACCTATTACCCTACATCCCTTACTCCTTGTGTCTATGTGGTTGGGTCAGTGCTCTCTTGGGTTTGGAGTCATTGGTATTTATGAGTTTCTTCAGTTGCATTGGTAAACCCTCTTATGGTTTCAGCCTTATGGCATTGTAAGAAGCCTCCCTCATACCGTGGAGTCCAAAGGGAACTGTAATCTAACACATTTGTTTAGATATGTTGTGGACTCGAGCTCTTACAGAGATTTTTTCTTTTTAAACAAAATGTTTAAGGTTTAAAGATAATTATTTTCGCCAGGGTTCGTGGACCTACGACTTACTTCATTTTGGTTGTATTTATGATAGTTCTGTGTGTATCATGTTGCAATTTGATTATTTCTCCGATATTTGTGGTTTTATTACTATATTGTAAACTTAATGCCATGAAGCCATTGCATTTTCGAATTCACTACTTATGGCGTTACTCTGTCAAGGGTTAAGCTAGCAATTCATTGGATGAAGTCGTAAGGCTACTACATTTTTTATCATTGTAGTCGTTGGCTTAGATAAGATTTTTGTTTACTGTGCTTTTGTTTTACTTAAACCCTTGTTGTAGGAACAAAGGGTCTTTCGGCTCTGAAGATTTATAACCTAGATATATACAGGGTTTGAACCCTCGACTTATCCATTTCTAAATTGGTTCATTTATTATGGTTATTAGCATATTTATATACTACTGTAATAAGTGTTTTGGATAAGTTTAAATTGCAAAACAATGGCTATGCCTATCTCTGCCAGTTGTTTACTTAGTATATATTATGGTATTTCTTTTAAAGGAAATAGTCTTTACATTTTCCAAATTAAAACCCTGAAATAATGTTTGTTTAGATAGCAAGTAATAATTATTTAATACTCTAAGATTTTACTATAGATATATGTACAGTACTTGATAATAAGATCCAGTGGGGTTTTTATTTGACTTATGTCTAAGTTTTGAATGAGTCTGTAAACCCTAGTTTAACTTTTGTAGATGCTTAAGCCTTTCGGTTGCAATGATGGTTTTTCTTTAAAACATAATAGGCCTTTAGACTGTAGTGGATAATATTTGTAGGAACTTATAATTATAAATTTGTTTCTAAATATCATTGTTGGACAGAGAACTTGTAATTTCATGAATTAAAATATTGTATTATTCTAAGTGAGTCTTTCGGCTACTAGGTGAGTAATTAAAGTAAATCCTATTGGTTATAATATGTGATAAGAGTTTACTTGTTGAGGGTTTCAAACTCTGATTGGAAAACTTAGTAATTTTATTTGTTTTGAAAACTATATTAAAGTAAAAACTAAATGAAATTAGGTTCATTGTTTACTTAACAATGATTATAATACTTTATGAATGTAAATAAAAATGAAGCTTAAAGGAATTCAGTATCCTTTATAATAAACTCATAAACTTCTTATGATATTATATGTATACATATACAGATTTTCCTTTACAGAACAATTACGATAATCTACAGTTTGCCATTAAACCTTGTAAAAAGAAAAATGGTAGCATTCTTTATAAAATCTGATACATAAATAAGATCTTTCCAACTTCTTCTAATTTATAAAATAATTAATAGTTTAGAGAGACTTTGAGCATTCATAAATCCTTCAGATACAGATATAAAACAAATTCACAAATAATAGACAAAGCATCTTAGAAACTGGGTAACTGTAGAAGGGGACAAACACCCAAAGAAGATCGTTCCTCCCAACCATCTCCTGAAAGCAGCCAAAATCACTTGCTTTAGGACCCCCGAGCTTGTTCACTGAACCACCAGGATGAAGATAGTGTTTAACACCCTACCCAATATTCTCTGCAACTTAGCAGCTCACTTGCAGACTTAACTCTTAGCAATTTCACTTTAGTTATCCTCTCATCAAAATACTCTTGTGTGCCTAACTTTTCAGTTTTCAGCAAATTCACAAGGATCTAATCACTTGGAATAGAATGTAATGAGCCTCTTGCTCAATTTGATGGTATTTATAAGCTTTACTAGGTCTTTGAGTCGATTTTGCAATTAAATGAACCACCTACTCAGATCCTCTTCTCAGAGAACATGACCACAATTTTAGGGATGTTTCCTCCTGCAACACCTAGAAAGTTAATGTTATTACTGCCACTTGTCATTTGTCCTTCTACAACAGATCATTTATCCTAGTGGTTCAGTGAACACTCTTCAACAGTCTTCTTTGGATAGGTGTCTCCTCTTTTAATTATTTAAATAAATAAAATATTCAATTATAGTCATCCTTGACCATCCTTGGTCATAAAACTTTAAAATAGATTTTAACATAATGTTTTTCTCAGAAATAAAATTGTTTTTCAGTTCTAGGTGGGTTACACAAAGCTCAGTGAAAGAAGGAGATATCCATCTTGGCATACCAAGCCCTGGGGGTTTGTTTGATGCCATAGAGTGACTTCCTCAACTTGCAAACAAGTGAAGGATCATGAATGGAACCTTCAGGATACTGCATATATATCTCCTCATGAATGTCACCATGAAGAAAAGAACTCTTCACATCCATGTGTTGAACCTCCCATTGCTTAGATGCAACAATGGCCAAAACTAGCCCGATTCAATCCATCTTTACTACTGGTGCGTATGTCTATGTATAGTCCACTCCTTGGACTTGAGAGAAGCCTTTGGAAACCAACGTCACCTTGTAATTAATATCATAACCATTAAAAGCCAGTTTGGTCCTATATACCCACTTACATTGCACTATTTTTCTCTTGGATGGCAAGGGAACCGATTCCCAAGTCTCATTGTCTTGCAAAGACTTATACTCTTCTTGCATGGTTGTTGCCATCTTGGGTTAAGTGATTTTTCCATATATGTATGAGGATCAAATCCAACCATCATAAATCGTCTCTCTGAAATATTGAATTCACAAGTAGAGAAGGCATTGTGAAATTGAGATCTAGTCTTCCTGGAGTCTAGTGGATCTCCAACAAGATCATCGGCTGCTTGTATGGTTTTCTCATCCCACTTTGGTTGGAGGGGTGAGTCATGATCTGAATGATTGTCATCATCATCAACAACAACATCAGAATAAGAAAAATCAGAAATAGAATCATCACTTACATCATCATGGAGTGGAGGATGTGAGCATTCCCCCTTGTCTAGTTCGATCTCCTGCATGGGCTCTTCTTCAAACTGTACACTCCTTTCAATGAACATTTTCCTGAGATTAGGGATCAAAGAGCTTGTAGCCATTTGCATTTTCAACATATCCAATTATAATGGACTCCTTTCTTTGAGGTTGCAGGGCCTTTCTCTTCTTGGGAGGAATTCTAGCCCAAGATTTTGAGCCAAAAACCTTGATATGAGAAAAATTGGGCTTGTGACCACTCCAAGCCTCAAATGGAGTTTTTCCTTCCAATGATTTGTGTGGAGATCTATTCTGAACATATGCAACAGAATTGATAGCTTCATCCCATAGATTATGATTCAAATCCTTTGCTTCCATCATGCATGTAGCCATCTCCTTGAGAGCTCTATTCTTGTGCTCTGCAACACCATTCTATTGTGGTGTGTAGGGAACAAAATGATGCATTTGGATGCCACATTCTTCACAAAGCTACTGCAAATTCTTGTTGACATACTCCTTTCCATTTTTTAGTGCTAGCCTTGATTTTATTTCCACTCTTGTTCTCCACTAAAGCTTTGAACACTTTGAAAGTCTCAAAGACTTCAGATTTCAGCTTGAGAAAATATACCCAGCAATACCTTGAGAAATCATCTAAGAAAGTCAACACATACATTGATTTTTCATATGAGAGTGTGAGAAGAGGCCCTATCAGATATGAATGGATTAGATCAAGCACTTGGACATCCCTCCTTGGCTTTCCTTTGTCATATTTGTGCTCAACATGTTTCCCCACTATGCACCTTTTGCAAGTGCCTTTGGAAAACTTGATGCTAGGAAGCCCTTCTGCCACACTTTTCTTGCTTAGTTATTGAAGATACCTATAATTGAGGTGACCAAACCTCTCATGCCAAAACTTTCTTGTCTCATTTGCATGTGACAGGAGCGCATTCCCTTGGGAGTATGGAAGGAAGTGAGAGAATTTGTACATTCTCGAATCATGGTCAGCATAACCCACTGCAACAACTTGGCCTGTAGATATTTATGAGATCTCCACATCATTTTGAGTAAAGGTTACTCTCTTGGATGTACCTATGTGTTTCATTTGATAGACAGAGAGTAGGTTTGCTGCAAGATCAAGCACAAACAACACATTGTTGAAGTAACCATCTTCTAGATTCATCCTGCCAATCCCTTTGGATTGGATCTCTGAATCATTGCCCATGAAGATGGATGGACCAATGTAAGGATGTAGGGCCGAGAAGGAATCATGCATGGAGTCCATGTGCCTTCAGGCACCTGAATCTATGGTGAAGGATGAAGATATGAAGACCCAACAACCAAAGGATGGCATATTTCCTTGTTCTCTGAGCTTGAACCTCCCTCTTTCTTCCTTGCGCCTCCTGGCAATGGGATGTTGTTCTTCTCAAGGAGTTGCACCATCATGTCAATGGTTTTCTTCATGCATGCACTCTATGGATGCCAACCTTTATGACAATAAGTGCATTTTGTCTTCTCTTTCTTCTTCTTCTCTTTGTCCTTGCTATGATTCGAAACCCCATCTGAATATTTGGGCTTCTCCTACTTCTTCTTCTTTTGCTCCTTCGAATATTTGGCTTTCTTCTTGTCTTTGGCTTGATTCAAAACACCTACAGCAAGGGCTTGATCCTTGGTGGATTTGATGGTACCCATTTGCACCAACTTGTCTTTCTCTTGAGTCAATGACTCCATGAAGTCTGCTAGTGAAGGCATTCTCCAATTTTGCATGAATGGAATGTTGAGACAAACATTGAATATTCAGGTAGCTTCGAAAGAATATACAAGATCAACTACTCATATTTCTTCTCATTGCCACAGTGTTTCAGTTTAAACACCAACGATTTGAACTTTGTGAAGAAATCATGGATCGTCTCAAAGTGAGCTGGACTCAATGAGATCAACTCATTTTTGAGTCGGTGGCCTCTCATCTCATCAGTATTCCCAAACAATGGCTCGAGCTTGAGCCAGAATTCATTGGGTGCAGTTAGACTATCTACATGGAAGAGATGATCCCTAGAAATACTGAGACAAAGCATCCCGAATGCCTCATCTAGTCTGTTGAAGTACTTCAATTTTTCCACATCAGAGTTGGGCTCAGTGTCAGTTCCCATGGTGACTTTGTAAAGGCCTTTTGACCTCAATTGGATCATCATTTTTGCCTTCCATTCAAAATAGTTGAATGGGGTAAGAAATGCATGACTCTGCTCCATTTTTGCTTGCACACCAAGTGACTGAAACACTGGAAGTACCTGCAATGCAAACACTCAAATTGTTTTGGAAAATACCCTAGATAGCAATTCAAACGCTCTGTATTTGATTTGCAGCTCCAAATAGCTCTGATACCATGTGAAAAATTGATTCACAACAATATATAGGAGCTATGGGAATCCTCACAATTCAAGATGTTCACGGAATATGCAGAAAACAATGAAAACACTGAAATTAACACATAAGAATGGAGCCAATAACAGATTTTATTATCACTCTCCAACATATAAATATGTCTGGAACATGTTTATATTACAATAGGAGAAAATCGTTAGCCTTTGGAGGCAAATTGGATGCATACATGTGGGAGGCTTAGATTGGACCTCGAAACCCCCTAGATGGACCAATGAACTCCTTAACCACCTCAAACAATCACAAATGCCTGTGTGAATGTGACTGGAGCATGCTAGGACATAAATGAAGGTAGGGTAGGCGTGGTGGAGTGCATGGGTGAGTGGGAGTGGCTCTAGGCAGCAATAAATGGTCCAAAATTACCAAAAACCATGCATGGGCGCCTCTGGTCAACTAGTTTCCTTGTTTTATGGAGTACGAGCACACCAAGGACTAAACTGTCATAAATGAGGGCTCATGTGTAACCAGAATGATCAAATGTGGGCACCTGGGTGCAATAATGAATCCAAAACACCAAAAAAACCTTGCTTGACCAAGACAACCTAGTTTTGGACCATATAACATAAGTATGAAACTAATGAAAATGTGTCCTAGGTGTATGACCATGGTACTAAGGTGATATAATGCTCTAACACTAGTTAAAATATTTGTAGCATACTTGTGTTTTTCATTACTAATCACTGTATAAATCTTGATCTTATGCATGTTTAATCAACCCCTTATGTATTAGTGTCGCATAATTTTTTTCGGTATTTATTTCCAACCACTTATTTACACTAGTGTATTCTCTTTTAAGTTCCTCTGTTTCTATACATAATTGTCCTATACTAATATATGTTCTTTTTCCATTTTACATATTTGCATCGGTGGTCCATCTAGAGATATCCCAAAAGTATAAATTGCAATATAGCTTAATTGGTCTCATAGAAGAAGCAGTTTGATTTTAATATTTATCATAGGATGCCTAAAGCATTTAAAGTCATACCAATTTTGTACTTACCTCTTTTCCATTATCATAGGCATTAGCCGTTGTTCCGTAAAGTAAGCTTCAAAAACATATATGGGTTTGACCATCTCTTTACATTAAGAAGTTTGTTGTTTTCTTTGGACTGGTGTTCATTATAAATAAAGAGTATCACGTAGTTAAATTTGTGCATTAGATGCATTACTTTTTTAATACCTATGGTCAGCTCATCATTCACAACATTTATTACAAAGGGCTCCACAAGAGCATCATGTCACTTACAAGAGTAGAACCTGGGTGGGGAGGGTAACATTCATTTCTCCCAACCACCTAAGCTACATCCATTTGACACATTAGATGCATTACTTATCATATATAAAGTGACCACTTTCTCATTCACATAGTAGCTATGTTCACAAATTGTAGGTATCGCACACAAGATTCTTTAGAATCGGTAACAAGCATCTTAATAGGATATATGAACTTTCATGTTCAAACTAGATCATTATTGCTTTGATACGTAGGCCATAGTTAGTGTTCTATGTTAACTTATTGAAATAGTACCTAGGTTTGTTAAAGTCGAGATCAAAGCTAATTGAGCTCAACACAATACTTTATTCAAAAACAGGGATCAAAATCGAATTACTGTACGTAGCTACCAGTCGAGCTAAAGCCTGTGGTTAAGGTTTCTTAGTAGATATTTAGTATGTTTTCAGTAGTTAGAAGCACCAGAGCATATTATTCCTTTTAGTCAGGTTTAAACATTTGCATATCATAATAGGATACTTGTCATCTTTGGTAGCTTTGATAGCCTTAAGGTTGCATACTATTAATTGAGACCAAAATTAGAATCCAATCTAAAATTTGTTTAAATAGTGCTTTGAATCCTCTATCTCTCGTCTCGTAAACCAACAAAGTCAAAACAAAGACACAACCAATACTTCAGTGCAAATAGCATATGATCAGTTTCCTTTTCACATAGTGGGTTGGGAATTGTGTTACAACAATTTCAGTTACAAATTAGAGGCATGAGTAGATTAACTATTTGATTTGATACAGAGTCTCGAGATATTGATTCCATGGAAGAATATGCATGTTATATTGAAATCAACGTTTACATTAGCACTTATTTCGCATTTGTTATATTGAAGTGATCCTATTCCATTTTTAGTACTCATTTTCTACATTTTTATTAGTGTCTGCATTTCAACATTATTTCTGTACTTACTTCTGCACATAGTATTAGTTTAGTTCATTTCTAAGTAGATCAATGTGCTAATTCCACGTACTTTACCGTATTTAGTTAGTACTCTGTTTTGGTTACTATACTTTACGGCTTAAAGTTGCAACTTAAGGGCTTGTTGCATAATTAGAGGTGTACATGTCATTATTAGATTGTTTCAATTTCTAATCCACAAAGCTTTAATATTTAATTAATAACATAATACTCTCTATATAATTATCACTTGGATCTTTAATAGCATAGTTTATACTTATAATAGTTCTCTTTCTTTCAGCAGTAGGATAGGAGTGTGGATTCTTTAGCTTAGTATTCCAATACTTTCAGTCTTCTGTATTTGATAGGATAAATAGTTATTTTCTTGAGAAAGATCTCATTGCACTTCTAGTATTATTTCGTAAGTTAAGTTAGTTCTAGTATTTAGTTTTCAGTATAGATCATTACCTTGGAGTAGTTGACATAGCATAGATCCTGCTTGTCTGCACATACAATGTTTACAACTCATTAGCTTACGAGTCTTGGTCTGATAACAAGATGACTAATGTTCATTATTGAAACATATAATTTACCTGACAGTATGATGCTCTCTTTTCTCAGTTTCCCTTGCTTTCATCCCAATGACCTCCTTCATCATCTGGTTACTCTTTCACTCTTCTCTTTGTACGTTTGAGCTTGTGTAGAGACATCCCAACGAGTAAGCAAGCATTGTTTTCATATTCGGAGCGATGCGCAGTGCTTAAAGGTCGTAGAATTGCGATGGATTTTCACGCAACGATTCTCAATCTTTAATGGTTGTTATTTGCAAAGAGGATGAAGCAACCCTCTCACGGTATGTTTTCATCCTTGGAATGAGGACGTTGAGCCACTTGTTGTTTGGAGCAATTCCTTCAACAATAAAATCAAATTTTCACACTGCAATTGTCATAAAGTTGTTGAATAATGAGCTACACAAGGAATAGATGCATTTTAGATCACTCAACGCTCTGTGAGAAATGAAGTGTAAGATTTGGTAGTTATTGATGAGTTACTTTTGGGGACGGAGAAGCGAAATGGGAACGCAGACCATATGGATGAATCCTTTCCAAGATTCCTATGAGTGCGTACCGAAAATTCAGCTCGTGAGCTTATTGGATAAAATCTCTTTGTTTTTTAAATATAGCTTCAAGCTTGAGTTTCATCGACAACTTTTTATGGGAATAATCCTTATATAAGCTTCATATTCAATTGAAAAATCTTTTCACAACGGCTCTTAATCCTTTGCCTTTTTTTTAAACTATGGTTTGCTTGGATAACTTTATATGAAACTCAAAAGTTCAATGCAAGTTTTTTTTAAGATAAAGACTTTAAAAAAATTGTTTGAAAAAAAGTCATTGAAAAACACTTTGAAGTTTGCTTCTTGTATTTAAAGCATTTTATTCGGAAAATTCATGAATGTGTAAGGAAAAAGATGAAACAATAGACATACAAAGTGAAACCATGGCTTAAAATCCTTGACCTTTATTTCTTTCTAAACAATTGATAGCTTTATATGAAACTCAAAAGTTCAATGCAAATTCTTTTGACATAAAGATATTAAAAAGTTTAATTTGAAAAGAATCCAATAAAAAACTCTCCCTTTTATTCCTGAATTTGTTTTGGAAAAAAATGGAGCAACGGACTCCTTACAATTAGCACCTTGTGGGTACAATGGTTTTATAAAAATGGTTACATTGCATGATATGTTTTTTTATAATTTAAAGTTATTATTATAACTTTGTTTAGTATTATCATACACATTACATTATAGCAAGATTCTTGAAGTAAATTTAATAATTTTGTTAAAACTTTTTAATTTTAATATTTTTTTTTATTTAACATTTAAATCTTAATTTTATTCATTATAATAATAATCAATCTTTTTAAATAACATTTATAATAACTATTTTAACATTGAATTTTCTTATCTTGTTTCATATAATTTAAAAACAACAAGTTTACAAAAATATAATAAGTATAATGATTAAACCAAGCACCGACATAATAACAAAGATAGTTTATCTTGGAAACCTTTAAATAGGGTTCTTCACAAGCAATACAAGTAGCCCTTATCATGGACCCAAAAATCCATTACCTCATCATGTTTAGCTAACAAGGAGAGAAGCAGCCCATGACAAAAATCAAAATTTCCATATTCACACACACATTTAATTACTAAAAACTAATTAGTAATAGTAATAGATAGCATACGTATACGTATACATATACATATATGGGCTTGGGATAGTGAAAAAAATGTACTTGAAAATGATATGGTGAAATTAAAATTCATACTTCATTAATGAAGTTTATTTTTATGAAGTGACGTTATTTTGATGTGTAAAATAAAAAATTACGACTATTCACGTATCAAATTTCAATGCTGGTCACAATTACATTTCACCATAAATTTTCAATTTAGAAGTTTGGACTTCCCAATGATTACAATACTTTAAATAATTCATTCACTTAATACATAAATTTTTATAAGCTTTTTAGCACTAGTTAAATTAATGGTGTGATTTAACACTTGCATTTCATGTGTATGATTTTTAAGAAAATGTTTAATGAATGAGCATTTATGGAAAAACCATTCCAAGGGCCATTGTTATTATGAGGTTAACTCGCAAAGATATGTTGTTGGTTAAATTGCTCACAATGTGACACATTTTAAATTATTTAACCAAAATCGTACATAGATTACTGAAGCAAGCATAATTAAGAATTTTCGAACATATTCCAAAATAAATAATATATTAAAAATAATTTGATGGGATAAATTACAATGGTATATATATATATATAGTTTTAATTTTTTATAATTATTTATTTTATATAATATTGTTCTCTTCCTTTAAAGTGCTATGTTCTAAAAGCAGGGTAATGACAGGTGTTGTTGAAAAAACTTCTTTGTTTCTCACGACGCATCTTCTTTTGGAAGATTTTTTTATTTAATAAGATATTATTTGATTGCTCGAGAGTGTAGTCTTCTTTCCCTAATGGTGATGATAGCTTCTGGTTCTAAAATGAGTTTCCCTTCTTCATATAAGATAGGAAGCACCATCTAGGCTGACTAATGTTGTCCCGGAATTTTTTTTGAGACATGATACATGAAATACGTTGTGGAGTTTACTCTTATCAAGTAAATCCAATTCATATGCTACTAAGCAAATATTCTTGACAAATTGATATGGCCCATAAAACTTGAGAGCCAATTTATTATTTCTTTGTTGTTTAAGCAATCATTGTGTGTAGGTTTGGAGTCTTACAAATACCAATCTACTACTTCAAACTCTCTTTCTGTTCTATGACGATCTGCTTGTTGCTTCATATGATTTTGTGCTAGGGTTAAGTTGTCCTTGAGAACTTGTATTTCCCTCTGATTTTATTCAAGTTGACTTTTTACTATTGGTACCTTTGCATCACCTTGAGAAACTTCCTTCCATCTAGGTGGTTCATGCTCATGTAATGATTGAAAAGGTGTCATTTTGGCTGATGCGTGGTAGGTAGAGTTATATCACAATTATGTAAGATGTAACCATTTGCTTTGCTTATCAGTGACAAAACTACAAAGATAGGCTTCCAAACACTTGTTGACAATTTATATCTGTCCATATGTTTAGGGGTGGTAGGATGAACTCGTGTTAAGAGTTGTTCCAATTTGTTTGCAAAATTCCTTACAAGAATTGCTTGTGAATTTTGAATCTCTATCACTAAAAATGATTTTGGGAAACCCATGTAGTTTGTAAATATTTTTACAAAATACTTCGACAATTTGTTTAGTGGACTTAGTGTTTTTCACGCCCATAAAATGAGCATATTTTGTTAGTTGGTCCACTACCATTAAAATTTTATCTTTACCTTCGGATAATGGTAATCCTTCAATGAAATCCATGGATATTTCCTCCCACTTCTAATTTGGAATGTGTAGAGGGTGGAGTAGCCCAAGCATCATGACATTTTCACTTTTGTTACTTTGGCATGTGTCATACTCTGCTACATACTTTTGAATGTCTTTATACATTCCCTTCCAAAAGAATGACTACCTGACATTGTAGTGAGTTTCGAAAAAACCTACATGTCCTGCAACTAGTGAGTCACAGGACTCCATCAAAACATTATTTTTAAACCTTGATGTTGGGATTAAGTAAATCATTCCTTTATACCAAAGGATGTCATTCCTCCATTCGAATTTTGGAATGTGAGTAGGATCATCAAACATGGAACATGTGTCCGGGTCCTTGGCATATTCACCTCGGACTTCATCCAACCAGTCTAGAACTGCAACTGAAATCACATAAGCCTTAACTTCTTCATCTTTTTGAGATAGGGCATCAACAACTACATTTCATTTTCCCTTTTTATGCAATATCTCCATTTCAAATGTAACAATTTTTTCTATCCATTTTTGTCGTTTAACTAACAATGTCTTTTGTTGTAAGAGATATTGAAGACTATTGTGGTATGTTTGTATCAACAATTTTCTCCCTATAAGGTATTGTCGCCATTTTGCTAAAGCATGTATAATGGAAAACATTTATTTATCATACATGGACTTCAAACTTTCTCTCTTGTTAAGCTTTTGGCTTTCAAATGCTATTGGATGGCCTTCTTGCATCAATACGACTCCTATCCCAAATCTTGAAGCATCACATTCAACTACAAAGGGTTTTGTGAAATTTGACGTCACTAATACTAAAATTGATGACATAATTTTTTTTCAATGCTTCAAAACATTTTTCAGCTTCATCGTTCCATTGAAATAAATTTTTATTTAACAAATTTGTTAGAGGGCTAGTCTTATGGATATACTTTTTTACAAATCTTCGATAATACGCTGTCAAGCCTAGAAATCCTCTCAGCTTAGATACGTTATTTGGTTTGGACCACTCAGTGATTTCCTTGATCTTACTTGGACCAACCTTGACTCCTTCCTTCTATATTATGTGGCCCAAATAATCCACTTATTTTCCAAAAGTGTATTTTGACATTTTTGCATAGAATTGGTGCTCTTCCAAAATGGTGAGTACTTGATCTAAAATGGTGAGTACTTGATATAAGTGTTGGAGGTGTTCCTTCCAAGTTTTATTGTATATGAGGATATCATTAAAGAAGACTAAAACAAACTTCCTCAAGTATGGATGGAACAATTCATTCATTGTTGATTGGAATGTAGTTGGTTCGTTAGTTAATCCAAAGGGCATTACTTTGAACTCATAATTTCCCTCGTGCGTTCTGAAAATGATTTTTGTTATGTCTTTTAATTTAACCTCTATCTAATAATACCTTGATCTCAAATATAACTTTCAGAAATACTTAGCTCCATGAAGCTTGTCCAACATCTCATCGATGAAGGGGATAGAGAATTTGTTCTTAATGGTTACCTTGTCTAGCCCTTTGTAATCTATGCACAACCTAAAGGATCCATCCTTGTTTCAAACTAACACTACTGGAGCTGCATAAGGGCTTCAACTCCTAGAAATGATACCACATTTTAATAGATCTTAGGTTAATCTCTCAATCTCAGTTTAATGATGACGTGGATATCTGTAATGTTTGATATTTACAGGTTTTTCCCCTGGTTCTATCTAAATCATGTGTCCGATCTTCCTATTAGGTGGTAATTCCATCGGGAGATATTGGAATACCTTATTATGTTTTTGAACTAGTTCTTGGATTTATGATGGTTTAGAATCTTCCACCTTGCATGTGAATAAATCCATTGCTTGAGATTGTATCACATAGGTGGGTTCTCCTTTTCTGACCAATCCTTCCATTTGATGTGATGAAACAATTTGTGTTTGGGGTGGTTGGAAACCATTCAATTTGTACTTTTTATCCTAGCCATGTGAACTTGATAAAGTGCTCTTGATGGTTAGCGGAGTAAGTACCTAATGTATGCAACCATTGAATTCCCAACATCGTGTCTACTCCTCCAAGAGGCATCGCAAAGAAGCCAGATTCTAGGTTATAATCTTGCATTTGTAATTTAACCTTTTCACATCTTCCCACATTTTCAATCTTCTTACCATCTTCCACCATCACTTTCACGTTAGGTACGGGGTATACAAATAGGTCCAACCTCTTTGCGAGATTAACATTGATAAAATTATGGGTGCTCCCTGTATCTATGAATATCATGACATTATATTTTTTACATGACCCTTTAGTTTTAAGGCTTGAGGTTCATATATCCATGTAATGTTGACGCGAGAAATTTTTGGAGAATTATCATATAATTTCGAAGAATAATATTGGTGATTTCCTTCATTGCCTTCACTTGATCCATCACTGTCAGAGTCAACTTCTTCTTCTCCTTCACATGCATACAACTTTGGGGATGGATCTTTTGGGAGCATCGATGTTTGGGTTCCCATTTTTCTCCGCAGTACTTGCATGTTCCCTCTTTCATCCTTTGGGCCTCCAAAATGAGTTTGCCTCCTTCTCTCAAATGCGAGGGCGTATACTTCTAAGTTCCCACATTTTCTAATTAAGAGGGTTTCTTTCTTGAGTAGACTTTATCGAATTTATCTTGAGAAGTTCTCTTAAACTCTCTACAATCTTTGGTTTGCATCTTGCCTTCTCCATAGTCGTGATGTTATGCATCTCTAATTTGTCTTGTATTTATTATTTCATCCCATGTATATAAGTTTGAAGACATTGTTCATTTGTAAGTTATGGGACTCGGGTTTCCAAGGCCTCCCATTCATATGTGTACTCATCTACATTGCCCTTCTATTATAATAGGGTGATCTTAGCAAAAAGATCCTTCTCAGTTACACCTTGGAACCTTTTAAGAAGATCATTCTTATAATTATTCCAGCTGAAGTCACAGACCTTCATTGTAGCCTTCTAGCACAGGTACCAATTATATGTGTTACCATCCAACTGCGCCATGGCTACATATTTAATTTTTTCATTGTCGATATGTATGTTTTGGATGTCAAAATATTCTTCAGCCTTATTAATCCATGCAATACATTGCTTCTTCTCACCATCGAACTTAGGTAATTATAATTTTACACCAATCTAGTATTTGTGTGCCAGTGGAACTAGATTGGTGAAAGTTGTAACCCTTGAAAGGTTTGATTTGCCTAATAGTCATGTGTTTTTGGTGTGCTTGGATTAGGTGTATTAAAAGGATCTAGAGGTGGGTTTTTGGTATGAAAGGAAAAAGAGGAACGCAAATTGGCTATAAAATTCATAACTTAATCATGATTTTGTTTTTGTTATGTTATTAGGGTATATATGTATTCCTTTAAATCTATCCTAAATCCGACAATAATCTGATCCAATTCACTATTCTTTTTTTCGATCTCTACTCTTAGCTCTACGTAATTCTTGTTGAATTTCTTGTCAAGTTTATCCAATCTAACATTGAGGTCTCCCATTTTGGTGACAACTGGAATTTTCTCTGTGTTAAATTGAGATTTAGTTTTGTTGGTTGTTTGTTCCCATCTAATCACACTTTAGGTGTTTTGCACGGAATTATGCACAATTATACTTATGGTTAGTTAGAGTAGCAAGGGGTGAATGGTGTGAAGATGATGGTGTGCAATGAATTGGTGGAGGGTTGCGCAAGGAATATAGAACATGGAAGAGAGACCCATAGGTAGAACATAGGAACTGAGCGAAAGGGAGGAGCACACAAGTGAGCCTTGTGATGGTGGTGGAGAAGATAGGGCACAGAAGAGGGAGGCCCATCGACGGACATAGAAGAGACAACATACGAACAACGAACTAGATTGACAGTGGTGGATGGAGCAACGACGGTGGCGTTAGGGATGTCAACGATGATTTGGACGTTTGATGATGATGGATGTGTAACAAGCATTAACCCTGCTCTAATATCAATGGTACACAGATGACCCGAGCAACCATAATTAAGACTTTTCGAACATATTGAAAAATATATAATGTACTAAAAATAATCTAATATGATAAATGAAAACATGGCCCGAAACAAATATATGACCTTTTTTGGGTGCTAAGGCAACTTTTAATAGAGTCACGACTTTTTACATTTATTTTTATATAACCAAATGTGATATATATATATATATATATATATATATATATATATATTTCCATTATTTTAATTATTTTTATATAACACAAAACTTGTATTGCCATTTTTTAATATTAAAGAGTAGGGAGATTATATGAAAACTTTTGTTGTTCATGGCATAATAAAACTTCTCATCTTATAGTTAGCAAATCATTCTTGAAAAATGTTTAACGAGGATTTTTTATGTAATTTTTTTAGAACTATAGTCAGAGTGAGGAAACACCATCGCCAACTCAAAGACACTTTGATTTCACATCTCCAAATTATTTGCATCAATGCTTCTTATTTGTGGATCTTCACCCCTTATATATTTAAGGAGATCAAGCTTAAAATAAGGAAACCAAACAGCATACTTGAAGCATGATGAAGTGTGTATATGAAGTTTTATGTCAAAGGGGAAAGGACATCAAAGGGAAATATATATGAATGAGAAACAAGGGGAAGGGTTGAGCAACACCCCTCAAATAGGACCAATCAAAGGAAAATGGATGGAAAATAGTATGTAAGAATGCACAAGTCCCAATGATAAAGAAGAAGGGACCTATAACTTGCAATCCAATGGAATGGAATATATAAGACAAGTTAGCACTATATTACCCAAAGCACAAGGCCATATTTTTCTTTATAAGCACAAGAGGGTCAGCCATTGGTTGCAAGAGCACATTAATTGAGTATAATTGGAATATTGAATAATTTTATTAAAATAATATCTTCATTGTTTGATTTAGGATGAAGAAAATATTATGCAAGGCTAGAAAGCCAACTAGGATAAAAGGCCATGAGTCAAGTAGTTGGGGCCAAGAGTCATTGGTAATTGTTATAAAAGGAACCTTTTTGCTCATGTAAAACATCCTCTTTTTGGCATTGTGGGATATCTTCATACATTGAATACAGACAATGTTGGCTTGTCTTCAACAGGTCTCAATATAATAATACTCATGTGTATATGTATTCTCTCATGAGTATTAATAGGGGCTTATGCCAACTATCCCTCATTATACATTCATTACCCAACACCTACTTGATGGATCTTATTCCATAATTATAACTACGTTAAATTAATTATCCCTGTTAGGTATCTAATAATTTATTCATTCTCTTCTTTCAATACCTCCCTAGGCACACTATAAATTTCCTCCATGGAATCTCAAATGACCATTTTGTCGAAGACAAAAAAAACTGAAGGTAACATCATCAATTACTCATCATGGAAATAATCATTATACAAGTCATGATTGCTACAATCTAATCCTAAACATGTCTCAATACAATGATACTCATGCATACACATACTCTCTCATGAGTATTCCGAAATTTCTATGTCTAAACTACCCCTCATTATTGCATTTATTACCCAACAACTACCTAGTCTGCCTTATTCCACAATTATGGACACACTGAATCGATTATCCCCTTTAGGTACCTCTCTAGGTACCTAATATTACATTAATTATATATGTACTTACATAGGTACATTATAGACTTCTTCATATAATCTCAAATGTCTATTTTGCTAAAGAGAAAAAAAGTATTGTGACCATGTGTTGCTCTACCAATCTTATACATGAGGGGCATATTCTACGATGGGATTTTCTCTTGCATGTATTAAGTAGTCCTAGCTTTAGAGGTACAATATTGTGTGATCCATTTTATATGGATAATCCTAATTTGTCTCAAATTTGTTGAAATATTATGCATTTTTCTTGATTTTGTTGATGGATTCAACATTTCCCTCAAAAAATTATATATAGGAACAAGGCTAATACTCACACACTTGACTTTGACTTGGTTAAAGTTGATCAAGGAGTGCTAGTTGGTTTATTATACTTTGGTTGCTATTAAAGCACCTAAATTGCATATATATTGGGTTATTCTAATTTGTGGACTTATTATTAACATGAAAACCCTTGGATGATAAACAATTTCTATAAAAAAAGTTTATTTCACATGGGATTAACATCTTTGCTTTTAAACATTGAGGTTATGCCATTGGGATCTTCTTCTTCTTGTACAAAGGATTTGCACCTTTGTATCCATTTGTTCAATTTACTTGTGGATGTGTGAGGAGAACCATTAGAGGACATCATCGAAGACCATTGGACACGAGAGAGCCTCGGAGAAGACAAACACGGGGAAAAGGGATTTGTAGCCATATCACTACTTAAAGGTATAGATGTTTGCAAGTGATTTTTTCTTCTTATAACATATTCTAACTCATTCATTTAGATTTAGAAGGTCCATTAAGGAGATTAAGTTGTAGGTTCTTCTTTTGATTTCTTTACCAAAACCTTGGCTATTTTTTTGCTTGCTTAGCTTAGTAGAATAAAACTTGATTTGCTTAATACCATGCTTATCCATAAACTACACTACAAATATTATTAACTATGGAAATTTTTGTACTTAAAAACTTGATTTGTTTGTCACTAACCTTCTAATTAGCTAGTAGAGAGCTAGTAATACATGTATGAAATATCTCATTAATTATGAATTTTCAAACTACACTAAAAATTGCAGTGAGTCAACATGGATTAACATACTTTGACGAACCTTCCATAAATACACATAGACTGAATATCTCTTTATTAATGCATTTATATGTTTCCTTAGAAGCTAGTGCCACTTATAGAATGAAGTTGTTAATCTTCCACAAATTATTCCAGTTAAAATAACTTGATCTTTGTTACAATAACAACTTTTGTTAAAATAACAACTGTTGTTATCATAATAGTTGAGGTGTTGGTTGAAGACATTGTCAACTTAATATCTTTAACAACGTGTTAATTCTCAATTCACTAAATTGAATCGAGGTTAACTCAATGCCAATTCAAATTATTGTTAACATTAATGTCAACCCAAATATACGTAACACATCGACAAGCTATGATCACAATTGACTTAAGTCTATATAAGATTATCATGTCGTCTAGCTAAGCATGAATATGATTTTTGAGTTGCCACGCGACATTGTGATCAACTTGGCACATCTCAAAGCTAAGTTTAAGTTGATTTTGGTACCAAGTTGACTAATTCATATCGCTCTCACCAAGATATATATATAGTAAAGCCTCTTTTCTTTCTTTCTTTGAATCTCCAATGGTTGGAGTTACTAGAATTGATGCTAGGTATCAAATACTATCCTCTACATGACAATTTTTATCGAGAAATTGAAGGAGTTTTTTTTTCAAAAGAAAAAATCTTATCCCTGGTATTCATATTGAATCAAAGGAAACAATTACATATTTAGGTGATCAGAGTTAAAAGGACCATCCCAATTCAAGGACAACTTCAGTCCACAACCTATACATCATCGGTCCAGGATCCATTAAGCCACATATACAAGTAGAGCCAAAAATAAAAATACAAGGCAGAACCAAGAGACCTAATTGGCAGTTCCCCCAGAGGACGAAAAACCTGCCTACTGAGAGCACAATCATGAACCCAAACCCATTATCCAAGGAGGATATCGAGGGATGACTAAATCACGTATAAGAACACTTCCATTTGGAAATAAAATAGTGCCTCACATCATCAGATAAATAAAAGGAGACTAAACTCCATCATCAAAGCTCAAAAGAGTTGTAAGTTCCCTCCTCCAATACAACCATCTTCATAGAATTCCATGAAGGAAAGGTGACCAATGGTCAACTTGAGAGCCTCCTTAGATAAGACATTTGCTTTCATGTTGTGCTCTTTGTAAACATGTTGAAAATACAAAGAGAGAAAAGAGTCTTTTAGCTTATAGATATTGTCACACCAATGTCCAAGGTCTAAAGAGGACAAAGCAAACTTTTTATTAGCCCAATTGATCACAACAGAGGAATCTCCAAATATATAAAGGGTTGGGAGACCAATGGATTCAACAAAAAAAGTAGGATCCAAAGTGACACCAATTCTGCCTTAGTGTTAGTATTGTGTCCACAGCCTAACTTTAGACTGAAGGAATGTATAGGACTGATGGCCAAAAAAGTTCCAGCTCCCCCCATCAAACTCACATCAGCACTATCAAACAAACCATAAGGATACTTCAGTACAGGTGCAGGACCCACTATTCTCTTTTTCTTTGGAATACCAACAACAAGATAAGCATTCAACAATGACAATACATGTTGACAGGTCGAAGAGGAGATCACATTCGTGTTTTAAAAAATAGTTGGATTCCTAGTGTTCCAGACACTCCATATGATAAACAATGGCAGATGTGAGTTCATCGAATCACCAAGAAAACAATATTCCAAATTTTGAATAAGTGAACTGCTTGTCCACTGAATAACCTGACCGAATATTTTTCTATCCCAGTCCATAATGTTCAGTATAAAGGGACATACCAAAAATATGTGGCTGACCAATTCCTCCTCGCTCAGGTAAATACATCATTTGTTCGGGCCATGCCATCCTTTAATTATAAGGTTATCCCATTTAGAGATACGATTCTCAATGGCCAGCCATAGGAAACTTTTGATTTGCAATGGAATAGAAAAAGACCAGATTCTTGACATGCCAATTTTAGTTTCAGGAACAGTTAGAGTAGAGACAATAAGATCATAAGTAGAGTTGGTCGTAAACTCACCATTTTTTGGATTGTGCAGCCACAACAGCTTATCTGCTTGCTTATTTAGCCTTATACCCCCTTGCATAAGTTCTTTGATATATCAATCTCATTCAGTTTTCTATCTGCCCCCAATTTCTAAGTCCTCTGATGTAATCCAATAAGACTGTCTGTTGAGGCCAAATCCCATATTTTGAGCATCATGGAGAGTATGAAGTCCATAATCCTTTAAGTATTCTCTAAGATCTTCTGATACGAAAAGGAAGTATTACATTCATATAATCGAATCAATACCCAATTTGATGCTTAGACCATTACCAACCCTCCATCCTAACAATCTGGTGATCCATGTGAGAGTTCCGATAAATCCATTTCAAAAATAAGATGTACCTCTGACAGAGAACTTCTTGTTCCGCAACCAATCCTCAACAGTAAGGTTTTAAAGATATTTCTTCCTTATGATTTGATGCCATGTAATAACCCAAAATTTCGTAAAAATTTAAAATTTTTAAAGTAACATAAAATGTCTAGAGTCGCAGCTAAGTAACTGCTAACGGTTAGAGGAAAATGAAATAGTTTATAAAAGATCATGGGATTGTTTCAATCAAAGAATCTGTAACTAATGGATGTAATCTTAAACACCTTTGTTAGTACTATTAATGACTTAACAGCTTTAATTTTATCAGAGTTAGAAAAGGACTTACTTTAAGCTGCTGCTAGATATACTGATGATTTACTTTTGTCAAGTAGGTAAGAATTCTTGTTTGAGATCGGGGCTTACTTAGCGCTTTGCTAACTCAATTGGATTGCTGGTTCCTTATAGGTTTAGCAGGTAAGTGTAAGATCAGTAGGTGTTATTTTAAATTACGTCGAGAAAATTACTTTCCTAGCATGTTAAGATGCTAGTTTAAGAGAAGGTCAAATAAGCTGCTTGTCTACAGGAAGGTAAACTCAATTCTTTTTCCGTTGTTATAAATTCAAATGTTTTATTTATAGCTAACACCATATTGAATTTTTATCAATCTAAACAAGGGTTTAAATTGGCTGGAACAAGTACTAACCAAAGTTCCTTCAATCGTTTAAAAACTTAAGACATTTCTTATCATCTTATGTTTACAACAAAGGTTATTTATAAATTTCCAGAAAGAGAAAAATAGAGCTCATGGTTTTGGGGCTTAAGTTCACTTCGAGGTGTTTAGTGATCTCACATCTAAACTAACTTCAATACTCAAAATATGTCCTTCTTTTAAAGCATGGACAAGTTCCTATGTTTTTCAATTATAAATTTAATAATGAGTTATCAGAATCTTTAAGAGAAATTCTCCATTATTGTTAGTCTTCAGTTTCTTGATCACTTCCTTCATCAAAATAGTATAAAGGTTATGTTTGTGGAAGTTTAAGGATTTTCCTTTTTAATATAGTTATAAGCTATATTATAACCATCTCTTAACTCTATACTATTTCTAAAATTAGACCATATATTTGACTTGTTTGAAAGCATGAAGATTTTCTATGATAACAATTAGCATCCAAGTTGCAACCATAGTTTTTCAAGTTATAACTATAGTATTTAAGTTATACAATAGTATTTTGAATTATAAAAATTGTCTTTAAGTTATAACCTAAGGTAGAATTACCTACCAAACAAAACTACTAATATGAAATTGAAATGATGGCAATTTATACGTTGTAAAGTTTAAACCTATACTTTGCTAAATTCCAAAGCATAATCTATATCGTTGTGTTGCAACTGCAAATTTTTCCCAATTTTTTTAAAAAAAATTGGACCCTCCTTTTGATTTTATCTTGCCTTGATTTATTTGGTTTCCTGAACTCTGTTTTTTCCCTCTGCTACAAATTTGGATTGTTTGAAGTTGAATTGAGGTCAACTGTTTTCATGATTTTCGGAAAACTCTTTTTTGTCTGCCAATGCTTTTGACTGTGGAGTTTAAAGTTTGATTTGAAAATGATGTCATTTTGATCTGAATGATTTCCTTCATCACTATCGAAAGTTTATTTATGTTTGAGTCGGGGCACTAGTTCTTTATGCAGCCATTGTTTCGAAAAATAAATAATGAGTGACCCGATTGAAAGTCTTGTTTTTCGTCGATGCGCGTTTATCTCTTTTGTTTTACTGTCGGCATTTTTTGTTTTATCACTGTCAGAGCCTTAGTCTTCTAATTCGTCATCGTTTCATAGGGAAAATGGAAAACGTTCTGATGGATAGTTCTTATCATTGCCGATTCTGTGGTTTATTGCTTTTCATTATTTGTGTTTTCTCTTCGCTATCAGAAAGGTTTATGACTATTGATCGGAGGGCTAGTCCTTTGCGTTTCCGACACGGCGGCAGCATTGAGCTCACCATCGCCGATACTTAGTCATTAAAACTTCCGATCGTCGATGATTTTTTGTGATCCACAGAACTCACAGTCAATTGGTTATCCGTCGTTGTGGCTGCGTAGTGAACTATCTTGTCGATGTTTAGTGTTTTCAAGTTCCGATGTTTTATTCAATAGTGGTTCCGATTTCCGATAAGTAATCTCTGTAACCTTCGATCGTCGATGATTTTCTATTGTCGCGAAATCCATAGTCAGTCTGTCTCCCACCATTGCAGCTGTGTAGTACACTATCTCTCCGACGTTTAGTTGGTTTAAATGCCGACGCATTACTAGTTAGTCCTCCGATCCTATGATCACCGATGTTTTCAGTTGGTCGCGGAGCCCATAGTTTGTCCATCGCCCACCGTTGCGGCTCCTTAGTGAACTAATCGTCCGATGCTATAGTGATTTCGACCGCCGATTGAGGTTTTTCCCACCGTCTTTTTCACCGAAAGGTCTATATATTGGGACAGGGTATTATTTTATTATTACCCTTGTGAACTCGCATTTGCTTTGTCCCTCTCAAGTCGAACTGTACCAACGTGCTTAGCTATCAGGATTTCGTTCATTTGGAGTGCTGCCGTGGAAGTTTCGGACCTTCTCGTCGACTGCATAGCTTGCTTTCTAGGTAGGCCAACTATGGTTTCTCCTTCCTTTTGATTTTATTGGTCATTTTGGGAACTAGGGTCTTCCCCTGGCTAGGTTTTCCCGCCATTGTGTAGTTAGCGGTCCAAAATGATTTTTATTCTTGCATCATGAGGGATCAGTCAGACTGACAGTTTTTTTTTTTTTTTGCGGTGGGGGTTTTTCTTGAACCTGTTTTTGAGTCGTTATGGAAGCTCGAGCCCAGTCTGATGGTTTAGGTGGTTGGTGCAGACAAGTGTTATGTTGTTTGCATCGACTTTTGTGGGGTTTTTTATGGTCGTTCGGAGGAATTTTCAATTTTCTTAGGCACTCACCCTAGTTTCGAGGAACGGCGAGGGGTTTTCAGCATTTTGGTCGAACTGGGATTTCTGCATTTTTAATTACAATTGATAGTGTGGTTCTTGTGTTTGAGGATTTAGAGTATCTTGATTGCAGTCTAATTTTAATGAGAGGTTCTCTATCGGGGTTATGTTTTAGTTGCATACAGACTTAGAGAAATTTAAACCCAGCTACAGAAGTTCCTTTGCCTTGTCATTTTCTTTCACACATTGACATTTTGTATAGTTTATTTGTGAAAATGCATATGGATGAGGTAAATAGTGTTATACAGCTCTCCTTCATTTTTAACACTAGCTAAAAGCTCCAATAGTCTAAGAACATATTGTGTTTGCTGCCAGGGTAACCATTGCAAAGGAGATATGTCTAAAAGACAAAAGAAGAAGGCTCATGTTGCAGAGGGAGAACCAGATGTGGAAATCATCACCAAGGTGGAATAAATTTATGAAGATACCAGAGCCACCACTGGAGTAGAGCCAGATTACAAGTGGGGTGAAATATACCGGATGATTGCAAATCAAAATGTGCCTGATGCAGGATTCGAAGAACTGACTATATATGCAAACATCGAGAAATCTGCCCTTATGAAAGTGGCCAGAAGACCTGAGTTGTTCCTGTGCTCATAGGTGATTGGTTGGATTCTGCCTAGGGCAGATGTAACTACTATGGCCCTGGAAAACACTGCCAAACAGGGCTATGCTGCATACAATCCTGCTTATGTCTTAATGGCATATCACCTACCTCCTACTCAAACCTACTTAACCAAAAGTTGGTTGAAAGAGATAAATTTGGACCTGGTTGAAACAGTCAAAAGGATGATGATACCTGGGAAGAACTTTCGAACTAGGCCATCAGGGGAATATGAAACAACCACTCTATGGACCCCTTATAGATTCATAGCGCTTATGCTGAATAGAGTTTTTGGGAGAGCTCATGGAAAAAGCTTAAAATTGGGATGGATACCCATTATTTTCTATGTGGCCACTCATGGGACTATATTCAATTGGGAAAACATAGTGTCCAATAGCCTCTCAGCTTGCATATCTTCAGCTTTGGGAGGGGTGTCACAGAAGAGGTCAAATTTCTACATGAGCTCTATCTTAGTGGACTGTATATTATGTACCCAGTCCTTTCCAGCTTTAAGGTGTAATTGGGATAGGGACAAGACCCCTGTATACACTGCATACAAACTATTTTGGGCACACAAATACTATAGCCACTACAAGGAGATATGTGAACATTTCATTATGCCTTTGTACACCTTAATCTTCCTGACAAAATGCAACTGCATGTCTGAGGAGGCATTCAAAGTCATTGAAGAACATGGGAGTTACTATTTGACTGAAGAGGAAATGTACATCAAAGTGTATGGTGGCTCTAGGGCACCTTCTCTACTCCCTAAGTATGCCATAGATTATGTGGTACATAAAGAAGCAGTTAGGCAGGTATATCTTGATGGTGTAGGAAGCTTCTTGTTTGAACATAAGAAGGCAGCTTACCCTTCCATACCTTTTTGGTTAGGGAGTTATAAGTCCACAAAGGTCAAACAGACTGCAGAATTCATGCAAGAACTGGAGCACTTTCATTTTGGTGAAATGAACTTCCACAAGAATGACTCCCAAAATAAGGTTGCAGAGCATTGCAAAGAAGAAAATGTTCATTTTGAATACACAAATTTCTGGGACAAGGATGAAGAAATCTTCATAAATGCAAAGAATATGACTGCATTGAAGAAGAGATTTAAATAGAAGATCACCATTGTGGGAGGTAAGGGCAAAACCACAAAGAAGACAGCTGAAGAAGAAGAGGCCAGAAAAAGAGAAGAAGATGCTAGAAGGCTAGCACAAGAGGCGGAAGGTTGGCTAAAGCATGAAGAAGAAGAAAGAAAGAGGGTTGCAGAGGAAGCAACAAAGAAGGAAGAAGCAACAAAGAAGGAAGAAAAGGAAAGAAAGAAGAAGGACGATGCAGAGATAAAGAAAAAACAAGAAGAAAGCAAGGGTCAGAGGTTAACAGGATCACAAACAGACCAGCAAACTACTGAACAGATGGATGCACAAGGGGCACATGATCAGATAGATCAAGGGCATGGACAGGATAATCCTGATCTTCAAGAGCCTGCTATAACTTCTGGCAACACTCAAGAACAAGTTGTTTTTTCTAGATTTAATTTGATACCTTTTATGCAGAAAGAAGGAGAGGAGGTCCTTGACTTCAGCACTATCTTCTATGACAAGGAGAAGAAGAGGATTGTCAAAAGAACTGAAAGAAAGATTGAAACAGGAGGACAACTAGGTAAGATGATAACTGATAAAACTATGGTGTATGGCACAGATGCGGATCTAAGATTGACAGCAAGAGCTGGGGTGGCATTAACCCAAGCTACGGAAGATAATGTAGATAAACCGATGATGGATCTGGAGCAATCAAGAAAGAACGCAGCTCAGTTAAAAGAAACACTGAAGAAAGAAAGAGATGAAGGCCACAAGCTGAAGAGAAAATTTGAGGACATGCAAAATGAAGTGAAGACTTGAAAGGCAAAGCTTCAGACTCTGCAGGCAAATAAGATGACTTTAGAAATTGTTGTAGAGAAAAATGCTCAGAACAACTTGGCAGAATTACAGAGACTGTAGTTAGAGCTTCAAGTGCTAAAAACTGAGAAGACTGACCTTCAAGTATCATACGAGACTCTAAGTTCAGAGAAGGTCTAGCTACAAAACAAGGTAATTGAGCTGGAATCATAGAAGGTTGCCATTGAAGAGAGAGAGAAACAATGTCAAATGCAAAAAGCAGCTTTGGAGGGACAGAATGCTTCATTAACAACATCACTGAAAGATGATATGGAACAGAATATGGATGTCCAACCTTTGAACGAATATGTTCTAGCCCAGAGGAAGAAAATCCACCAACTACAAGTATGCATTGAGGAAGAAAGGTGTAAGATTGTGCAAATAGATAGCAAATTAGAAGAAATCTTGGACACCACTTCATATTTTGTAGATAGATCTCAAGATATTTTGGAGATCCTGACTGGAACGATAGTGTGGGTAGAGACAAAAGAGGAAACCCCTACTGAGCTACCAGTTAAAGATCAACAAAGTTTAAAGCAGGACTATGACTTGTTGGAGTTTGCGATCAATACTGCAGAAGAATTCAAGAAAATGGTGAAGAAAATGAGAGGAGCCTGTGATGAATACTGCAGAAGGGTGCTGGTCACCTACAACAAATACCAAGTTGCTGCAGAACAAAGACTAGATGCAATACCAGAACATGAGTTTTTCATAGAACAACTACAGAGCAGGTACTAGGAAGATGAACAGAAGATCCAACAAGTCAAGGATCTAGATGAGCAGATCCTAAAAAATGTAGTGACTCATGCAACAGTCAGCATCCATTTACTTGAAGATCAGCTATGCTTGAGTCCAGCAAGAATAGAGGTGGTTAAGAATCAGGCAACAAAGTATGAGATCAACATCCGTTTTCTTGAACCCTCAGATTTTGAAAGCATAGCAGCAGAGGCCCAGGTGTGGAAAAAGTTTATTAATGATCAAGCGGGGCCCTCTTCATAAAAGTGCTCTATTAGATTTTGTTTAAATGTAATATATTGTATAATGTATGAGCACTCATTACGGGACAAAAATATTGGATTGAAACATTGGGGAAGCCCAAAAGTCATTTTGGGGCAGTCCAAAAGTTTTGTCTTTTTGTATAAGTAGAGGAGAGTTAGATAAAGACATGGAATTTTTCCCAGATAGATTTGTGAGAATATGTTGTAAGAAGAACTATTTCCTTTTGCAATAAAGAAATACAAGTTTCCTATTGCAGAAAACTTGGTGGAATTTTTCAAATGATGTGCTATGGATATGTTGAATGTGAACTATTTTGTTTTCAGCTTGTGTCCATTAACTGTGAGATCGTTCTAACTCTTTGAACCTATGTTCTTGTTATGAATGCACTCTAGTTTATTCTATGAAATTTCCATTGTGAGTAATGAAGGCTTTTCATAAACAATAAGCTATCTTGTTGTTCATATATCTATTAATGTTCATGTGTTTTGAAATAAGTAACAACTATTTGTGATTTTTCTTAGTGCATGCGCAGAAATACATTACTCATTGATAAATGATAATCTTGCTCCCTAAGGATAGGTTAGATAGTTAGTTTTATTTTCTTGTTGTGTGTGATTTAGATGCGAGAGAGTTAAGACGAGAGGTAAGAACCTGCGCATCACATTGTGACCGCTCCTCGTATTCTCTATCAATCTGCATTCTTAGATAGGCACTTGCACATCATACTTAAACATAAAAAACTAAAATATACACGGTGGACCGGGCCGTAACCAGTAAAACCTTTTATTTTGTTACTTGACCTACGGTAGCCGAACCGTAAACAGGACGGATTCCCCATACCAAATAGTAATGGGCTAGTTGGGAACGTTTACTGGGGAGAATCCCTAACTATTGTCACCTACGATTTTCCAGGCCTCAACACATTGGCATAATGCATATCATTAGAAATCATATGTTACATAGTTTTGGAATGATTGTTGGTTTGATAATTCGAAATTGTTGATTGCAGCGCTGACTATAGGTTTCGACCCACACTTGATTGAAATTATTGGAAGGCACGTGGACTGTTTGCATCCACTCAACTGTTGACTTAAAACCTCAAAACCCTTATTCATTTGTATTGCAAACTGTGGGTTCCTCCTTGTGCTGGCCGAGCTGAAGGCTTGTGGCCATGAGAGGCCTGTAACTACCTTCAAACCTTTGGCATTTCGCCTGCAATACAATTTCGTGACTGTTGGGAGAAGTTGTTGATGGTTGGGTCTTCTCTGAGTGTTGAAAGTTACAGCGCGAGTGTGGTTGTTGGCTTTTTATTGTGGCCCGAAGAATGTACTTGTATCAATCTTGCAACTGTTCACATATAGCTTCTGCATTTGTATACTTGAGTCGGTCTTCTTGCTTTCTCCTTCGCAGAGGTGACCTCGTGACTTCTTCTTCTCGGCATGGTGCCAAATGCAACCCGGTGTGGCCATTACTCCTTAGCTTCGGCTCCCTTTTACTGCAGGTAAAGACTTACCCTAACTTAGTTTTAAAATTTGTTTTCTTACTAGGTTTTTTTATAAATTTCAATGGAAACAAGTATTAAAAAGGATTTGGTTTGGAACTTGTAGGCTCCTGGTACCGGCTCCAATTCTGTAGGTGGAAACGAGCTCACACTTCAGTCCTTTCATGGGCATCCAATTGGTAAGCCCCGGTTCCATCGAGGGTTCTTCCTGCATGCGGTTGTGGTTGTTGGAAGTGGTTCCTGTGGTTGAAAAGCACGGCCTCGGTTCTCTGTTAGTTATGTTTCAAGGCTTGTTTATTACTTGTCAATGTTTTTAGAAACCCTTAAAGGGTATTTCATGCAAGATGAAGAAGGCTCTAGAAGCCGTGATGTAAAATGGCCTTGTGGCCTGAACAATGTAATTGCTTCTTTTTTTTAAACGATAGAGCTTAGCTCTAACTCATTCAGGCTATCAACCTCTATCTAGTTTTATTTTAATTTTTACCATGGATTCTATAAGTGAAGAAAGACTGTGGAACAGTCGGGATTTGTAAATGTTTTAAGGTTTTTACCTGTTAGTAAAAAAAATGGTTACTGTTGGATTTATATATATATATTGTGCATAGTTGGTTTGTTAAGAGGCCTGAGCCTCGACCCTTTAATGTCAAAGGTTGTAAGCCATTCCTTAATATTTGATTTTTTGTTTGCAAGTTGTTTATATAAATTTTAAGTATTAAATTCTGTTAATAATTTAAATTATTACCTTGTATTTATAAGGATTTTCAATGCACAGTTTAAGGGAAAAGATTACTGTGTTTTAAGAGGAATATTTTACTCTGTTTGGCTCAAAGGGTTAATTAATATATAAACCCTACAGTTCGATAATAGCAATATTTGTACTTAGTGAATTCTTAGCTCTGTTCGATAATAGATAATAGATAATAGATAATAGATAATAGCATTATTTACAGATAATAGTTCGATAATAGCTTTGTTTATTTAATCATTTCCTTAATGATTTTTTTACAGTTTGTTTTTAATTCACAACTAATAAGAATTAGGGTTTAATGCTGCATACTTGTAAATAGAATATATTTATCTTTCAGTAACTTCTGTGGTTTTAAAATAGATTGTAGTAGAATCCTTCTGTCTTAGATAGAGACACACAGTGTCTAGAATTCAATGTTATAAAATGTTTTACAAATTCTTTTTACCTGTTTTTTTTAGAGGTTAGCCTATTTACTATACTTATGTATAATTATTCAACTGTAATCTCTATATGTCACATGCCCCAATTTTCTAAAATAATGTTATCTTATTTTGATTTTATTCCAAGACATTATGTTAAATTTAATGCTAAGTTGAAACTGATGACTCAGCAGAGTCAAGGATGTGGAATGTAATTCTGAATATTTAATTTTAAATAAATAAAATTGGAGACAACAGCTTGGGAGAGTTGTTAAAAAGAGTGTTACTGGTCAAGTTGGTGGAGGAGACTAGGTGGAGAGCAAAAAGACAAGTGGCAGCATCCTCAAACACTTCCTATGTTGCAGGTGGCAACCTCCCTACATTTGGGGTCATGATCCCCCAAGAAAGTGGGATCATAGCAGGTGGCTCAATTAATGACAACCAACCCAAAAAGACCTAGGCAACCTTAATAAAAGTACCCAATGTAGAGAGCTGATGCTGCTCATCCAGGAGAAGAATCATTTAGGTGAATGCACTTCAAGGAATTCATTGGAAAAGGGAAATTTGGAGGAAGGTGTTTGAGGGGAAACTGTAGGAAGTTGATCTAGTACAGCTTTACAATTGAAAGATCTTACTACAGTATGCAGAGTTGGTATTGAGTCTCAGGACTAGTACTTTCTTGTTTGCTCCACCTAGTTCCATCCAAGGAGACCAAAACAGGCTCGGGGGTCCTGAGAAGTCGTTGTTTGAGTGCTCTCCAGGAGTTGGTAGGGAGGAACGACCTCCAATTGCTGTTGTCATCCAGTTTTAAAGACAGGTTCCATTATCTTTTAATTTCTATGTTATAGTTTATATCTATGTGTGAGCAAATAATGAATGATTATATGTTATGCTGAAAATTGTAAAGTTGAAATCTCTTAGTTGTTTCAACGCTGAATCTATACTTTGATGAAAGATAAATCCTACCTGTGTGTTTCCCCCTATGGAGTAATCGATATCGTACTCTAGCACAGGTAGTGTGTTTAAGTAAATGAAGTATTATAAGAATATAAATGAATAGAATACTTATGTTTTTAGAGTATTGAAATGTTTCCTATCAGTAGATAGTTGTTTTCTAGAAAGTTTATTAACCTGTTTTTGTAGAGATGTTGTCAGAATTAGACTGGGTGTTTAAAATATCATAAAAGAACAAGAATCTTATTATTTACTGAGAGTAGTTTATTTAAGTACATAATTCATTTCCTACACAGTATCTACTTCTATAAACTGTACATTTATACTGAAAAAGAAGAACTAGTATTACTAGATGAATGTTTATGTTTATCATCTATGTTAAGAAAAGAGGTAAAAATAATACAGATAGTATCTCTTTTCTTTTGGTACTAACTATTTTTGCCTATAACCATCTGAACTGTAATTAAGAATTTGATAAATATTATAGTATTATTTTCTTAGTATTAATAACTAAAGGACAGTAGTAACTTAGGTTTAAATTAATATTAATAAGAAGTTGTCCTTATACTTTGGCAGACAGTATAGATGTAAAGAATATTGACAGGTAGGAAAGTTCTTATATTCTTTCAGTAAGCCTACAGAAACAATTTTATTAATTAAACACAATCGTTATAGACTGCTCTCAGTCTTATTTATTATACAAATAAATATCAACATAAACTTAAGAAGATATAATATACATAGATAATAATATTACTATTAACAATAAACAATGATGTTTATAAATTATTAATTCATAAAAACAAACTGAAGAAAAACTGTGTGACAGTAATCAAATTTACAAGATAATAACACATGAAATAATACTCTATAAAAGTAAAAAGGGAATAAACCCTAGCTCATATTCTGAGCGTAATCTTTATGTATTTTTAAAAATACTGTAGTAACCTAGGTTAAACATAGGGTAGTTCTTTTAAAACTGTTAAAGAAACAACTAAAAATGTTATGCACAGAAATGAATTACAATACTGATTAACTTGTATAAATGTATTTATAAGAGAAACAGTGTTTTTCTTTTGCTAACAACATACATCTATAGAAATAAATGTCAGGGTTAAAACCCTTAAAACTATAACATTTACAAGTATCAAAATATTAAACCAAATTTACATCAAATGTGTAACCATTAATAACCAGTTTAATAATCTACTCACAGTCCTTTAAGGACAAATAGAATAAAATAGAAAAACAGTATAATTATCATAACAAGAAGAGTATAAATCAAAACAAGGGTTTTTACAGGTCAAACCCTAATCCATAACTTCAATCAAAACAAGCAAGATTTAAGTTATGGCTGTAAGTATCAGCCTTAAAATTTTAATTATAAAACCCTTACAAAGTACTCAACTGAGTTTAAAACTTCATTATATTCAAGAAGGGTAAAAACCCTAGAATTACATAGAGTATAGTATGAACTTATGTCAACCAAAACGAGTTTACAACTGTACTACCATTACAAAAATTTTACAAACTTAAACCCGGCCGTAAAGCCAAAGCTTCGACTAAGTACGGTGCACAATACAAATTGCATCTACCCTAGCAAGGGTTTGATTTAAGTATTTTAACAACAACCTGTAAAAACATTAAAACAATAACATAACTTGTGACGAGACGAGAGAGGGTTTTCCAAAACCCTGGGCGAGTCCAACGACCACCCTAACACTAGCAGAGTGACAATCCATCATTTGGACCACGGTGCTTACCCGAGTTTGAACCACGAGCCATGGCCTTTGTAAGGGGCTGTCTTTTCTTCTTTGTACAAGCTTCACAGCGGCGAGCACCTACAGCAAGCATCAAACCACTGTTAACGAAACAAGTTACTCGTTAAAGCATGAATACAATCTATATATACTTGCAGTAAGTAAAGGAATTTTCCAAGTATGATAATCACCTGTTAATAGGAGAACAACGAACAGCTTCACGAAACACTGTCACCTACAGGCGGTGCAGTTGAAAACCCAAACAGCCCTCAAGAATTTCACACAATGGCGAGCCATGAGAACAAGAGAAGGAAACTGAAGCAGCCATTAAGCTACGCAGGCAATGGATGAAAGGTTTCACAGGCAGCGAGCCAAGGGTAGCAAAAAGACAACTCCACTTGTTGCAGAGAAAGAACCAACCACTACAAATGGCATTCAAAACCACACACCGGAGAATAGAAGTAGCACGGAGTCAAGGCACAAGGAAACTATAACCAGGAGAAACGACGGCTGCCATGGGAGACAAGCAAAGCAACCCTAAGAGCCAGCGAAAACTATGGGATAAAAATGATATTGGTTAGGTTTCAATAGCAATATATATTTCCCATGCGTGGACAGGAATCGACCACGTAGCAAACAAATTTATCCATGCAAAAAGGGTCGTGTCCTATAGTTCCTGCGTGGAAACAACACTCCAATTATTTGATCATGGAAGCGTGGAGTAAACCTTATTGTCAACCCAAATAATTCACAATCCAAATCGTTAATCATTTCCACATTGTCTTATGTTAGCATAATGACAAGTTTATCTACGTGAGGGTTACATTGACCTAACTAATAGTGTCATTTATAAATCTTAGTTTAAAGCCCGATTTTGTTTATGCATTAATTCCTTTCTACCAATAACATTATATTGTTATATAATAACATTACAATAACAATATAAATGGTTGCATAACTATTCTCTAAACATTGTTTATGATAAGATAGAAATCATTTCATTGATGTCTTGTTTATAGATAAGGATCAAAGTTTAAGTCTTTAATATAGATATAAGAGAGTTCATGCTAGATATTAAATGACTATAGTTTCTCTAGTAACAAAGATAAACTATAGCTTATACATAGTAAAGCTTTTGTAATAACGATATTACAAGTCTAAACTTTATATATCATGCACAATGTAATAATACACAGGATTATAAAGTCTAGATTAAAATACGTTTATAACAACAAACTACTTATAGATTGAATGTCTATTGAACAAGTAGATTATGCTTACATAAACTGATAACTCATATAGTATCAAAGCTTTGAAGTAGTACAAAGCTGAAGGTAAGAATATTATTACGAAATTCTATTACATAGTTCAAGCGACAATACCTTAATAGAGCTTGGAGTATAACTCAACTTGATTTTTTATTCTCGTTTCAATATGTCTAGTGGACAATAAAATAATTATAAAAGTAAACATGATAACTAGAATAGGAATGACCCTATTGAATCCAAAAGTTACTAGAACCATAGAGTTAGACTTGGAAATAAAATAGAGGTAACCATGAGCTCATATAGAAGGGCATGATGGTTGTAGTTACACAATCGAATGTTTTTACTGTCCAAAAGATAACAGGCTGTAAGTTATCTTGTAGAAACAAAATGAGGGTCAATAATTACACAGGCAAGATAAGATACTATTGCATAAATACTGACAATAATAATGTTTATAAATATTACAAATTACTTAGACTAAAGTAGAAATACTTGTAACTGAGATGCTAATGTTTAGAGTCGCAAACGTGTTGTACTGTCGTTACTTACTTCCGAACTTGTTTACTTGAAAAACTGAAGAAAGCCAAATGGTTTTACCTTATAGGAGCTGTCTAGAGTTTAGCAGCTTCTTTTACTAAACTTTTTAAATCACAAATAAAATATTGTTGACACTAAAAAGATCTTTTAAAATATACTCGATCGATTATACCTGTAAACCTGTAAGAAACAGTATTCATCTGCGTTAGCACGATTGCTAAGTAAGCCCCGGATTCAAAAGTAGATTCCACCTACTTGACATAAAAGAACTAATCAGTAAACTAAAGCAAACAACACACAAAAAGATTTTATTCTTGTTACGAAAAATAAACTGTTAAGTTATTAATTTAGAATTTAGTGAAACTAATTACTTGATTGTTTCTTTTATGCAAACTGTTAGCTGATAGTAAACCGCAGGTTTTAGCATCTATTGTTATCTCAAAATTTTAAATTTTTGTGAAAATTTGGGGTTTTGACACTATATTTTATACATAATACTAATACTAGAACTATTTCTATAATATATTATTACTACTCTTTTACATACCTATCTTTTAGTTTATAAATGAAGTAAATAAATGCATACAATATTTAATACTTCTTTACAGTGGAAATCATAAGCAAACTAAGTAAAATCTAGTTGTAGTTTTCATTCAAGTAAAGGAATCATCTTATTCACCTAAATACCCAGTTGTACTAGAGTACTGCCTGAGTCAGCGGTGGAAAAATACAGTATGGAAATTCTAATTCTATATGTTTCTCATTTTGCATATTCATTTCTATTTCTAATCATAATCTGTAATTTACCAAGTCTAACATTCACAGTTACGCCTTTCTTCATAAACCCTAAAATACTAGCATGCCTGTAGTTAGAAACTAATAAACATTTTACTGCAAATAGTAAACAAATATAATAACATAAAGACAAATAGAACTTGTCAATGATAAGACGACAACAGCTTAAGGAGGCTGTTCCTCCCAACCAAACTCCTGGAGAGAGCTCAGAAAACGCTTCCTCAAGACCCCCGAGATTGCTCCTGGTCTTCTTGGCAGATAACTGGGTGGAGAATGTAACTTTAAGACCTCTGTCACCTGACTGGTCCAATTACCTTAGTAATTAAAATCTGCTCTCAATAGAAGAACTTCAACCTAATAGCTGCAATAAGTTCTAACTCAGCAGTTAACCCTTCAAACTCACTTCAAGAATCCCCTCCATTGAATTTCTCTTAAGTAAATTCATTCACCCTGAATGATCACCTATAGAATGAGCAGCCTCAGCTGTCTTCAATGGGAAATTTTATAGAGATGCCTAATTCTTCTGGGTTAGTTTTCATTTAATGAGCCACCTGCTCTGATTCCACTTTCTTGGGGAATCATGACCACAAATATAGGGAATTTGCCACCTGCAACAGTTGGAAGTAGTTTGAGGATGCTGCCACTTGTCAGTGTACTCTCCACCCAGTCTCCTCCACCAATTGACCAATAAACACTCTTTTAACAGCTTCCCTAAGCTGTTGTCTTATCATTTATTTATTTATAAATAAAATATTATGAATTACATTAATTATTCTTGACCCCATTGGGTCATCAATTACAAACTTAACATAAAATATAACACAATGTTCCTCAAATAACATTAAATTGTTTTTGCAAATTGGGGCATGTGACATACACACCCCCTTAAATTATAACATCATCCTCGACGTTATTTATTCCTCGTCCTCTGAGTTCCCCTGAAATAGAATTGGATATGCATCCCGCATATGACTTTCCAATTCCCAGGTGGATTCCTCTAGACTAAGGTGCTTCCATTGCACCTTCACTTCACCAATGGTGTGGTTCCGAAGTGAGATCTCCCTTCGCTCGAGGATACAATCCGGTTCCACCAGAAAATTTCCTTCGGGTTCCACCTGCACATCATTCCAATTAATAACATGAGTAGCATCATGTATATATTTTTTTAATACATAAATGTGAAAAACATTGTGAACTCTCTAATTCGGTGGTAAAGCTAACTGATAGGCTACCTTTCCAATCCTGGACAGTATTTCAAAAGGACCACAATATCGAGGTGCTAGCTTGGCACAGCTACCTAGCCTCAGAGAACTCTTTTTGGGTCTCACCTTAATGAAAACATGTTCGCCTACTTGGAACTCCTTTGGAGTTCGTTTAAGGTTTTCTTGACTTTTTTGTCTATCTTGCGCAATTTTCAGATTACCTTGTACCTGTTTTACAATTAATTCCATTTCTTTCAATAATTCAGGTCCTAATACTAACCTGTCCACTAGATTACTCCAAGAGATGGGAGTATTGCATTTCCTTCCATACATAATATAGAAAGGATTGTACCTAGCTGAAGCTTGGTAATGATTACTGTAAACAAATTCTACCAGGTGTAAATAATCTTCCCATTTACCTGGCTGCTCTTTTACTTACATTCGAAGTAAATCCACCAATACTTGATTTACTCTTTCGGTATGTCCATCAGTTTGAGGATGGAAAGATGTACTAAAGTTTAACGTAGTATTTAATCCTTTGAACAAAGATTTCCAAAAATTACCTGTAAATTTAGGGTCTCGGTCTGAAATTATCACCTTCGGTATTCCATGCAACCAAAAAATTTGTTTTAAGAAAATATCAGCAGTATTTGTAGCTTTATAAGTAGTTTTTATAGGTATAAAATGGGTTGCTTTACTCAATTTGTCAACCACTACCATTATTAAGTCATTTAAGTTCTGATTTTTAAGTAATCCAATAACAAAATGAAGGCTAATTATCTCCCATTTCCATCTAGGGATAGGCAATGGCTGAAGTAGCCCAGCTGGATGCTGATGTTTAGTTTTTACTTGTTGACATTCAAAGCATCTAGCAATATTTTTTATCAATTCATTTTTCATGTTTGGCCAGAAATAATCTTTTCTTAACATGGTTATAGTTTTCTGATAACCTGGATGCCCTGAATAAGGAGTTTTATGAATTTCGTTTAAAATTAATAGCTTGATCTTAGGTACATTAGGTACGTATAATCTATCTTTATACAGTAATAATCCTTTTTCATTCAAGCTGTACCCTGTACTTAGACTTTCTATTAAATTCTCTTTTACTTTTGCTTGTAATTTTCGGTAATTTTCGTCTTGTTCTATTCCTGCTTCAAGTTGTTTTTTCAAATCTGTTGTATAAGTGCTGATAGCTGCTGTAAAATTCAGCCTTGCATTTCTACTTAATGCATCAGCAACTTTATTCTCTTTTCCTTTGATGTGTTGAATTTCAAAATCGTATTCACTTAGAAAAGCTAGCCACCTAGCTTTCCTAGCATTTAAGTTAGGTTGATCTAACAAGTATTTCAATCCTTTATTATCCATCATTAAGATAAACTTCCTTCCAATTAAATGATGACGCCACATCTTTAAGGCATGTATGACAGCAGCTAATTCTAAGTCATAGGTCGCATAATTTTTCTCATGAATCTTCAATTTCCTAGACTCATAAGCAATGACATGTCCTTCCTGAGTCAATACTCCACCTAAACCGTCATTGCATGCATCAATACATACAATAAAATCTTTATTAGGGTCAACAATTCTTAAAATTGGTGCGATGGTTAATAAGGTTTTTAACTTTTTAAAACTGTCTTTGCACTTCTCATTTTAATCAAATTTCTTCCCCTTTTTCTGCAAGGAGGTTATTGGATTTGCAATTCTCGAAAATCCGTCGATGAACCTCTGGTAATAACTAGTAATCCCCATGAATTATCGGACGTCAGTTACATCTTTTGGGACTGGACAATATTCGATTGCCTTTATCTTTTCAGGATCCACCGAAATTCCTTCTTTAGTCACCACATGACCTAAGTACTGGATTTTATCTTTAAAGGAGTCACATTTACTAAATTTCGGAAAAAGTTGATGCTCTCGTAACTCTTACAAGACAATTTTTAAGTGTTCTTTATGTTCTACTTCAGATTTTGAGTCAGTTAATATGTCATCAATAAGTACGACCAGAAATTTATCCAGATATTTGTGCATTACATTATTCATTAGACACATAAAAACAGCTGGAGCGTTAGTAAGCCCAAAAGGCATAATGACAAACTCGTAATGTCCATATCGAGTTCTAAAGGTTGTTTTAAAGATGTCTTCATCCTTAATTCGGACCTGGTGATATCCTGACCGTAAGTCAATCTTTGAAAACACTATGGCTCCACGTAGTTGATCAAATAGATCATCTATGCGAGGTAATGGGTATCTATTCTTGATAGTCATTTTATTTAATTGACGATAATCTATGCATAGTCGTAGAGTTCCATCCTTCTTCTTAACAAAGATGACAGGTGCCCCCCAGGGAGACACACTGGGTCTAATATAATTCTTATCAATAAGTTCTTTTAACTGTGACTTAAGTTCATTTAGTTCGAGTATATTCATCCGATAAGGGGCTTTTGAGCTGGGCACTGCACCAGGTACCAGCTCAATAGTAAAATCTAATTCTCGTTTTGGAGGCAGTCCTGGAATTTCTTCCGGAAATACAGCTGTATACTGGTTTAGAACCAGTATATCCTCCAACTTTAATTTATCTATGTTTTTCACATTTTCTTCATCACTTATTGTTACTGCATAAGCCTTATAGCCTTTCCTAACAACTCTCTTAAGCTGCAGAGCAGAGATATGCCTTACGATTGTTTTCCTAGGGATTCCCTTTACACTGTTATTAACTTTCCATCATTATTTGTGCAAGTAAAGGTTTTATCGAAGCAATTCAAGACCACCCTATGCTGCTCTAACCAATCCATACCAATTAATATATCATATGAGCCTAAAGGTAATACATTGAATTTAAGAAAATTTTCAAACTTATCCATAGTTACTGCACAATTATTTACAAAACTAATTACCTTTCTCTTTGCACCAGTAGCTAACTGAACTAACCAAGAACTTGCAAACTTTTCAACTGGAAGCTTACACTTTTCTACCAAATTAGGAGAAATATAGCTTAAACTAGCTCCTGGATCAATTAAAATAGATATAGGTATTTGATTTATCTTACCTTCCACTTCCACCATGGAAGTTTCATAGTCTGCTTGCTGATTCTCTAATGCTGCATTTATCCTGGGCATTGTCCTCGCTAGATCACCAACAGTCATCTCCTCCTGTATTGTGTGGATGTTGCTAACAGTCTTCTTTTGATTGGGACAGATTGATCCATAATGCGGACCATTACATTCCCAACACTTTATGGGTTCTTTTCGTTCAAAGTTCTTTGTGTAGTTACTGTGGTTGTTAGCAGATTCTTTATTCTTTTGATTATTCTAATTGGTTTGTGAATTACTTTTATTCCCTTGTTAATTCTTATTAGAAAAATTTCTAGTGTTATTATTTATAGAATTTTGATTAGGTACAAACTCTTTCTTCTTTTGTTCAAAGTTATTATTTCTTTTGGCCTTCCAGTTGGCCATACTATCCTTTTTACGAATCTGTTCATAATAGAAATTCGCTTTTGTCATGGCTTCTTTTAGAGTTTTCGGATTGTCATACTCAATCTTGTCCTTTATATGATAAGGTAAACAGCTAAGAAATCATTGTACCTTAGGTTTCTCGTCTACAATGTATGGCACATACCTGAGCAGACTTAGAAATTTACTATTCAGTTATTTCATATTCATTGTACCCAGTTTTAACTCGTAGAATTCCTTAGCCCTTTCCTCATAGTACTGTTCAGATAAAAAATTATTTTTAAAATATTTCTTGAATGTGCTCCAATTTATGTTTTTCTCTCTTATACATTTTACTCTTTTCAAGTCCTTCCACCATATATCAGCCTTTCCCGTAAGATTATAAATAGCCATCCTGGCCTTCAGTTGATTAGAATAGCTATAAATTTGGAAGTACTTCTTCATCTCAGATAGCCAGGATTCCGCTTCTTCCCCTTTTTCAGTTTCTCCATTAAATGTTGGCGGCTTGATCTTCTTGAACTCCCTAGAGATTTCTTCATAAGGTTTATATTTTCTTTTCCTGATATGGTGGTTATCTTCACTACTGTCACTAGTATAATGAGAGTTGTGTTTATCACCATATACTTCGGATGATGATCTACTTTCATTTTTAACTGGTTTAATATTTTTATACTTATGTTGATAACCTATATCTTCAGACTCAGTTCTTTTACCCTTTCCCTTTGTATGAAAACCTTCTATTAAGATCTGATTCAACTCCTCTTGAGCTCTCAGAATCCTCTCATTTTCTTTCTTAACTGATTCCATCTCTTATTTTAATTCTTTAACTATTTGTAATAGTTCGGAAGAATTATTGGTTATATCTTCTTGTATAGGTTCTTTTTGTAGATTATCTCATTCAGTGTAAAGAGATTCCTCATCTGCATATTCTTCCAATCTTTCAATATCTGTCATTAACTCAAAAACAAATTTCTCTGTTTGTATCAATCAAAGAAAACAACATCAGCATAGTTATTTAAATTTACTGTTCCATATAAGCAAGTTGAGCTTCATTAAGGCCAAGTGTTTGAACCTTGTGCTCTGATACCACATGTAATAACCCAAAATTTCGTAAAAATTTAAAATTTTTAAAGTAACATAAAATGTCTAGAGTCACAGCTAAGTAACTGCTAACGGTTAGCGGAAAATGAAACAGCTTATAAAAGATCATGGGATTGTTTCAATCAAAAAATATGTAACTAATGGATGTAATCTTAAACACCTTTGTTAGTACTATTAATGACTTAACAACGTTAATTTTATCAAAGTTAGAAAAGCACTTGCTTTAAGCTGTTGCTAGATATACTGATGATTTACTTTTGTCAAGTAGGTAAGAATTCTTGTTTGAGATCGGGGCTTACTTAGCATTTTGCTAACTCAATTGGACTGCTGGTTCCTTACAGGTTTAGCAGGTAAGCGTAATATTAGTAGGTGTTATTTTAAATTACGTCGAGAAAATTACTTTCCTAGCATGTTAAGCTGCTAGTTTAAGAGAAGGTTAAATAAGCTGCTTGTCTACATGAAGGTAAAGTCAATTCTTTTTCCGTTGTTATAAATTCAAATGTTGTATTTATAGCTAACACCATGTTGACTTTTTATCAACCTAAACAAGGGTTTAAATTGGATGGAACAAGTACTAACCAAAGTTCCTTCAATCGTTTAAAAACTTAAGACACTGCTTATCATCTTATGTTTACAACAAAGGCTATTTATAAATTTCCAGAAAGAGAAAAATAGAGCTCATGGTTTTGGGGCTTAAGTTCACTTCGAACTGTTTAGTGATCTCACATCTAAACTCACTTCAATACTCAAAATATGTCCTTCTTTGAAAGCATGAAGATTTTCTATGATAACAATTAGCATCCAAGTTGTAACCATAGTTTTTCAAGTTACAACTATAGTATTTAAGTTATACAATAGTATTTTGAGTTATAACAATTGTCTGTAAGTTATAACCTAAGGTAGAATTACCTACCAAACAAAACTACTAATATGAAATCGAAATGATGGAAAATTATAAGTTGTAAAGTTTAAACCTATACTTTGCTAAATTCCAAAGCATAATATATATCGTTGGCACAATGCATATCATTAGCAATCATATGTTACATAGTTTTGGAATGATTGTTAGTTTGATAATTCGAAATTGTTGATTGCAGCGCTGACTATAGGTTTCGACCCACACTTGACTGAAATTATTGGAAGGCACGTGGACTGTTTGCATCCACTCAACTGTTGACTTAAAACCTCGAAACCCTTATTCATTTGTATTGCAAACTGTGGGTTCCTCTTTGTGTTGGCCGAGATGAAGGCTAAAGGCCATGAGAGACCTGTAACTACCTTCAAACCTTTGGCATTTCGCCTACAATACAATGTCGTGACTGTTGGGAGAAATTGTTGATGGTTGGGTCTTCTCTGAGTGTTGAAAGTTACAGTGCAAGTGTGGTTGTTGGCTTTTTATTGTGGCCCGAAGAATGTACTTGTCTCAATCCTGCAACTGTTTACATATAGCTTCTACATTTGTATACTTGAGTCGGTTTTCTTGCTTTCTCCTTCGTAGAGGTGACCTCATGTCTTCTTCTTCTCGACATGGTGCCAAACACGACCTGGTGTGGTCATTACTCCTCAGCTTCGGCTCCCTTTTACTGCAGGTAAAGACTTACCCTAACTCAGTTTTAAAATTTGTTTTCTTACTAGGTTTTTTTATAAATTTTAATGCAAACAAGTATTAAAAAGGATTTGGTTTGGAACTTGCAGGCTCCTGCTACCGGCTCCAATTATGTAGGTGGAAACGAGCTCACACTTCAGTCCTTTCATGGGCATCCAACTGGTAAGCCCCGGTTCCAACGAGGGTTCTTATTGCATGCGGTTGTGGTTGTTGGAAGTGGATCTTGTGGTTGAAAAGCACGGCCTCAGTTCTCTTTTAGTTATGTTTCAAGGCTTATTTATTACTTGTCAATGTTTTTAGAAACCCTTAAAGGGTATTTCGTGCAGGATGAAGAAGGCTCTGGAAGCCATGATGTAAAATGGTTTTTATCTTGTGTTTTCAGTCTTGTGGCCTGAACAATGTAATTACTTCTTCTTTTTTTAAACGATAGAGCTTAGCTCTAACTCGTTGAGGCTGTCGACCTCTGTCTAGTTTTATTTTAATTTTTACCATGGATTCTGTAGGTGAAGAAAGACTGTGGAACAGTCGGGATTTGTAAATGTTTTAAGGTTTTTACCTCTCAATAAAAAAAATGGTTACTGTTGGATTTATATATATATATATATATATATATTGTGCATAGTTGGTTTGTTAACATGCCTGAGCCTCGACCCTTTAATGTCAAAGGCTGTAAGCCATTCCCTAATATTTGATTATGTGTTTACAAGTTGTTTATATAAATTTTAAGTATTAAATTTTGTTAGTAATTTAAATTATTACCTTGTATTTATAAGGATTTTCAATGCACAGTTTAAGGGAAAAGATTACTGTGTTTTAAGAGGAATATTTTACTCTGTTTGGCTCAAAGGGTTAATTAATATATAAACCCTACAGTTCGATAATAGCAATATTTGTACTTAGTGAATTCTTAGCTTCGTTTGATAATAGATAATAGATAATACCATTATTTACAGATAATAGTTCGATAATAACTCTGTTTATTTAACAATTTCCTTAATGATTTTTTTACAGTTTGTTTTTAATTCTCAGCTAATAAGAATTAGGGTTTAATGCTGCATACTTGTAAATAGAATATATTTATCTTTCAGTAACTTCTGTGGTTTTAAAATAGATTATAGTAGAATCCTTATGTCTTAGACAGAGACACACCATGTCTAGAATTCAATGTTATAAAATGTTTTACAAATTCTTTTTACCGGTTTTTTTTAGAGGTTAGCCTATTTACTATACTTATGTATAATTATTAAACTGTAATCTCTATATTTTATAAAGAATACTAATACTAGAATTATTTCTATAATATATTATTACTACTCTTTTACATACCTATCTTTTAGTTTATAAATGAAGTAAATAAATGCAGACAATATTTAATACTTCTTTATAGTAGAAATCATAAGCAAACTAAGTAAAATCGAGTTATAGTTTTCATTCAAGTAAAGGAATCATCTTATTCACCTAAACACCCAGTTGTACTAGAGTACTGCCTGAGTCAGGCATGGAAAAATACGGTATGGAAATTCTAATTCTCTCTGTTTCTCATTTTGAATATTCATTTCTATTTCTAATCATAATCTGTAATTTACCAAGTCTAACATTCATGGTTACGCCTTTCTTCATAAACCTTAAAATACTAACATGCATGTAGTTAGAAACTAATAAACATTTTACTGCAGATAGTAAACAAATATAATAAGATAAAGACAAATAGAACCTGTCAATGATAAGACGACAATAGCTTAAGGAGGTTGTTCCTCCCAACCAAACTCCTGGAGAGCGCTCAGACAACGCTTCCTTAGGACCCCCGAGCTTGTTCCTGGTCTTCTTGGCAGAGAACTGGCAGCCCGTGATCCAGTTCACCCCCAAGAGTGGAATCCCAATTTGCATCAAGATGAGCCTAAAGAATGTCCAGTTTACCCGGGGAGCCAACTTGTAATTCATATATGAGTAATGTGGGTGTGCACACATGATAAAAGCAATTACACATAGCTGACATTTACTTTTACAAGCATGAACAAATGAAAGATATTTCAACAACCAGATAGCTAATTGTTTATGATCAGCTTAGATTACTCATGGTGGTTATTTCATAAAATAAATCAGAAATCATATAAACAGAGACATAGGTCGTAAAGTTAGAACGATCTCACGATTCATGGATACAATGCTGGAAAACAAAATAGTTCATCTTCCGACTATCCATGGCAAAACATTGAAACCCCCACCAATCTTCTTTCAACAGGCAAACTGTAATTTTTTTATTGCAAAAGGAAATAGTTCTTCTCACAATACGTCATCACGAGTCTTGCTGGGAAAAAGTCCTTTTCCCTTCTATGCTTCCTACTTTTATACAAAAAGGTCAAAATGGTTGGGCTGCCCAAAGTGACCTTTGGGCTTCTCAACCTTTTGCTTTCCCAACGCTTCATTTCTCAAAAAGCTTTTACAAAATTATTGAATTATTACAAAGTTGACCGGTCCTTTATGAGGAGAGTCCCGCCTGGCTATCTAAAAACTTCTTCCACGCTGCTGCTTCAGCAGCAATGCCTTCAAATGCGCATGGCTCCAGGAACTGAATGTTGATTTCAAACTTTTCAACTTGGTTCTTGATGGCCTCGATCCTTGCTGGGCTCAACCGAATCTGATCTTCTAGAAACTGCATGCTAACGGCTGCGTAGCCTACCTCGTTCTTCAGTACTAGGTCATCAATGGCTCTAATCTGCTGAGTTCTGGCCTCTGCATCTTGATATATTTTCTGTAATATTTCCATAAAGGCCTCATGGTCCGGGAACTCTTCAAGCCTATGCTCAGCCTCTGTTTGACATTGGTTTTCCGTATTCAGGAGCCTTCTGAAATACTCTGAGCATGCTCCCTGCGTCTTTTTTATAGCCTTCTTGAAGTCTTCTGCAGTACTGATGGCGAACTCTACCAGGTTGTGATCTCTTTTGAGGGCTTGATGGTCTTTTGCTGGGATCCCTTCTGGAGTCTCGGCATCATCTTCCGGCCTTGCCATTCTGGCACTCAAAACCTCAAGAACCTCCTGAGATCGATCAACGAAGTATGAGGAAGTTTCCATGATCTCTTCCAGCCTGCTGTCAATCTGAAGGACTTTGCACCTCTCTTCTTCCAGAGCCGTCTGCAGTTGTAGCATTTGAGCTTTTTGAGCCAGGATATATTCTTTAAATGGCTGCAGATTTACCTGTTGTTCCTTAGCCACCTCCAGATCAGCAGTCAGAGAAGTGAGCTGCTCTTTCAGTTCTTTGGCGTATGAATCATTGGACTCATAGATGATCTTTATCTGTTCCTCTAGATCTTCCACCTTTGCCAGTAACTGTTCCTTATCACTCTTTAGACTTTGGGCTTCCTGTTGTACGTTTTCTAGGGACTCCTGTGCTATTCCCTTTGCTTGCATCTCCACTTGAAGGGTATAGACTTCACCTTTTGAGGATTCCAGTTCCCTTTGCATGTGCTCATATTTCCTCTTGAGTCTATTACCTTCATCTCTTTCTTTTCTCAGTGTGTCTTTTAGCTGAGCAGAGGTCTTCTTAACTGACTCTAGTTCAATCATTACTTGATTTATGTTATCTGCGGAGGCATCAATTAGTGCAGCTCCGGCTCTTATCATGAGCCTAGGATCCTTGTCTGTCCCTAGCATGACAGTTGTATCTGTTACCATCCTCCCTGATAGGTCTTTTGCTTCAATCTTCTTTTCTGTCCTCCTCATTATTCTTTTGGTGGCCCTGTCATAATAGACAGTATTGAAGTCGAGGACTTCTTCACCCTTTTTCTGGATGAAAGGCACTAGTTGGAGCGTAGGACTCACCAGGGTGCTAGCAGCAGGTACTTGAAGGATTTGTACCTCGGGGTTTGCCTCCTCCTGGGTCTGTCTTGTTGATGTTTTAGCAATTGATTGTTGTGGCAGCTCTGTTTTTTCAGCCTCCTGCTTTTGGAGCTCGTCATCTAGCTTTCTTTTTGCTTCCTCAGCTGCCTGTCTGGCTGCCTCTTCTGTTTCTTTGGCTGCCTCTTGTGCCTTTTCAGCTGCTTCTTGGGCAGCTTTTCTTTTTTCTTCTTCTCCTTTCTACAGCCATTCTGCAGCTTCCTGTTCTAGCTTTTGGGCCTCTTCCTGTCTCCTCTTGGCCTCTTCTTCAGCTCTGGCCTGCTCAGCTCTGGCTTGCTCAGCCCCTTTTCCACCCTTGGTGGGGTTCTTAGGCTTAAAACTCCTTCTCAGAGCTGTCAAGTTAGGGGCACTTCGAAATACAGATTCTTCCTTGTCAAAGTGGTGAGTGTACTCGAAATGTACTTTATGTTCTTTACAGTGCTCTGCCATTTTACCATGAGTGTCATTCCTTCGGAAAGGCATCTCACCAAAATGGAACTTCCCCAATTCTTCTATGAACTCCGCAGCTTGCTTTACCTTGGCAAATCTGTAGCTACCTAGTTTGAATGGCAGCGGAGGATATGTAGCCTTCTTTTGCTCAAAAAGGTAATTCCCTATTCCATCAATGAATACCTGCCTGACTGCCTCTTTATGAATAACATAATCTGTTGTGTATTTGGGCAGCAATAAGGGGCATTTGTGCCACCAAACATTCTGATGTACATGCCATTCTCAGTCAAGAAATAGTCCGCATGCTCTTCTATTACCTGCATAGCCTCCTCTGACATACAGTCACATTCCTTCCGGAAGATGAGTGTGTAGAGTGGCATAATGAACTGCTCGCAGACCTCCCTATAGTGGCTATGGTACTGCTGAGCCCACAATGGTCTATAGGCGGAATACACAGGCATCCTTTCCCTGTCCCAGACACACTTGAGACCAGGGAAAGGCTGGTTGCACAGTATACAATCTACCAATATCGAGCTCATGTAGAATTCAGACTTTTTCTTGGATTCTCCTCCCAAGGCAGCATCCACGCAAGAAGAAAGACTGCTTGATACTAGGCTGGCCCAATTGAAGACTGTTCCTTGGGTTGCTATGTGGAACATAATGGGTATCCATTCAAATTTGAAGAGTCTGCCATGGGATCTCCCGAAGATCCTATTCAGCATCAGGGCTATAAATCTGTAAGGAGCCCTCAAGATTGTTGTATCATACTCTCCAGTTGCTCTATGTCTGTACAGATTTCCCGGCAAGAGCATTCTCTTAAGGGTTTCTATCAGGTCCATTTTGATGTTATCCGGCCAAGCATTAGATAGAAAGATTTGAGGTTCTGGCAGATGATAGGCCAACGCCACATATCCTGGGCTAAATGCAGCATAGCCCTGGCCTTCCACATTTCCTATGAGCATGGTGGCTGTATTTGTATGGGGCAGAATCCATCTAATCACCTCAGAGCGAGGGAACAGCTCTGGTCTGGTAGCCACCTTCATGATGGTGGATTTTTCTATGTTTGCATAGATGGGTTCTTCTTCGAGACCCATGTCGGGGACCTCCCTTCGGGAAATTAATCTATAAATCTCACCCCATTTGTACTCGGGCTCCACACCCGAAACACATTGGGTGTCTTCATATGTGTATTCAGTCTTTGTGATGACCTCTACATCTTGTTGTTCTTTGACCATAGGGGCCTTCTTCTTCTGCCTTTTGGACATTGTAAATTCCTCCTGCCATGTATAACATTGTGACATTAAGCAATTCGAATTGCAAACATTATGTGGTAGTTTATTCCTTCTCAAGTGTATCATGATAGTTACCAGTCAATGGAATTAAGACATAAGCCCTTTGAGCTGAATAATCAAACTAGTATGCAATGTTGTGCAATGTACTATTATCCTATGTCTAGTATGATAATGATCCGTGCAACAAATGCATGCATTGTACAGCCCTATAATGCCCTGAAACTGGGATGTAGTGTTCTGCGACCTGCTTTATATGAAGCATACATAGTTCTGGGCAATAAAATGAACAATCTACTGCTGCTGCATAATACTAAACTTATCAACTATGCTTGAGCCAGCACTAAATCTACTCTATTATGTGACATGCCATTTTCCCAAGATAGCAATACATTGAAGCAAAACGTGTAAATCATATGCATGGTGAAACATTCAGCTATTATTCTATTGCATAGCAAACATAGAGAAGGATTGAATGCATCAAGCTCGTGCCAGTCAACACTTTAACCATAAAACCCAGCAGACCCAAGACTAATGAAGACTCATGCGGCTTACGGCGGAAAAGTTATATTAACTTGACTATACATTTTGCTCTCCGCGGGGATTGTATGAAATTTCTGCACCCGATACTCCCATAAAACACTACCCGCACTACTTTCAGTTAACGCACTGTAACGGCGACACCTCCCCTTTAACCAGCTAGGGTTTTAGGTGACGGAGCACAAAGGGCTGTGAGGAGTGGCGCAATCGACACCGGCTGCAGCTTGAGCTGTGAAGGAACAACACTGGCGACCGTAAAAATCCTCTCAAAAACCTAGCCCCCCCCGGCAAACTACGGGTTCAACATCAAGCTTCGGCGAGGCCGCGCAGAGACACGTAGGTAAACGGCTAAGGCTCAAAAGCCGGGTAACGCACCACGGAAACACAGTCGACCAAAAACCCCCAAAGCAATCCTCAAAACTATCTATCTTCTGCCTAACAAGACTGCGCAGGAAGGTTTGGCACATATGGCGTAACGGTCGTCTGCGCCGAAACCCCCCAACTCCTACGCGCGTGAGGCGGTAAGCTAAATAGGCGAAAAATAAAATGGCTCAAAGGTTAAAACACCTCCCCCGAAGGTCAAAATTTAAAGCCCACTCATACAAGCTTATAACCTAGCTAAATGAGGAAAACTGCCGGTAGCATCCAAACCACGGGAGAAGACCATGAACAGCTTAAGTGTAACGGGAAAAGATGAAAAGGCCTACCTGGTAACCTGGCGAATACGGTGAGTCGAAGACGGTCGGAATCCTACCTCTGCCACCTGGAAGCTGGTACAATGACAGCGGGACCTTCACTCCCTCCAAAGAACGACAGCTCAGCGCAATAGTGCTCAACGCGACAGTGCTCGGCAATGAAAAATAACAATATAAAACCAAACTGCCATCCCCGCTATATATAAACTCTCACGCGTACGAGGAGACGAGGAATCAGGTATCGGAGCGTTCTCACATCGGCAGCCGAGAGTGATCCGCCCTCCGCAACGGCGGACGGGCACAACGTTTACCGAGCCGGGTACGCATGAATGGAGGGAAATAATCGGACGATCGGCCGTCGGACGGATCCCCAATCAGGAGGTAAAAGCCCAGAATCTGCCGCAACGGTGGAAGGAAAGACCCTGAAAGCTTCCAATTTTGTCACACGCGTTGGACGTCGGAAGGATCTAAAGTCGGATGGCGAAAGCTCAACAGTATCCGCAACGGCGGGACAAAAGATCGAAAGATCATCCGATTCCTAATAATAATAATAAAAAGCGTCCACCATAAATAAAAGGATCGGCAGTCGGAAGGTTCTCCAATCGGGGAATGAGAACTTGAAAACAGCTGCAACGGCGGAAAACAAAGCAAAACAACTTCCGATTTCGACAGGCTTCAAGTATGTTCAACAGCAGCAATCCGGCTGGTTTCTAATGGCTCTCCAAGGCAGCAAGCAGAGCAATCCACGCATTAAAACATTTTGAGAAATCATTGCATCAAAGTAGGGAAGAAAAACAGGCTAATCCAATACAAAGGAGGGTCCCTAAAAAATTTTAGAATTTTGGGGAATTGTTGCAGGTGCAACAAGTTCATGAGCCAAGTGTTTCTCCTTGTGCAACTTAAGGGATAATAGGAGCTAACGCTCTTGTTCATTGAGAATACCCAAGGGTTTGGAATGTAGGAGGGTGAGGATCACCCTATCAATCTCACACAACTCTTCATTCATTTGATGCTTATTTTTCCTTTCCCAATCCTTAACCTTTAATTTATATACCAGTCTAGACATGTCATTGTCCTCCTGATGGAGAAGCTCAGAAGACCAGTAGTCTTTTACTAGACTGGTAAAGTCCTCCTCTTGAAGCCAAGCTCTATTGAATTTGAAAGGGTAAATATGTGAAGAGGAGTCTGAAGTCCACTCTAAACATACGATATAGTGATCTGAGACCTCCGATGGATGGGCCCATACCCTATGTCTTTCCAAGTAAGGAGAAAGGGAGGTCGAGGCTAGAAATTTGTCCATCCTCTTGTTGACGCCCTCATCCCTCACCCTTCCATTCCTCCAAGTAGGTCCAGCGGTACAAGACAGAGCCAAATCAATCATATTGGCTTTTTCAAAGATCCGTGAAAAAAAAGAGCTAGAGGATCCCTCCGAGATGAATTCCCCCAAATTTTAGCATAATATAGAGTAAGGTTCAGGTCACCTGCAAAAATCAAGTTAGGAAACCGTAGAAGACCTCCAATAACAACATTGTTCCAAAATGTGGTCCTATTACTATAAGGGCCATAACAGTCGAGAATAGAAAGTTTAGTGGAGGAGCCACGAAACTTAGTCTTGATTAGAATACCAGCAAAGGTCTGAAAGGCTTTACAATGGGCAGACAGAGGATTCCAACCTATCAATAGACCCCTCGAGAGGCCAACAAAATCCAGAGCACAAAACTCCCACCCCAACAAGATTTTGGAGAAGGCCAGAAGGGATTGATGGAAACCACACATAGTTTCTTGCATAAGTATCATGTCTGGAGATAAAGAGGAGAAGAGAGCTAAGAGGGTATTTTGTTTTGTAAACCCTCCAAAACCACGCACATTCAAAGAGAGAATTCTCATAAGGGGCCACAGCTGGTAGGCAACGAAGCTCTAAGCGCCTGTAAAGTAGAAGATTGAGATGGGGAAGAGGAGGCCCTGGCAGCATTTTTGATCCTCATAGAAAGGGGAGTAAAAGAAATGGAGCCAATACCCTCATGAGGACCTGAAGCCGACTTCTTCTTGGTTTTTCTAATAGTAACATTCTCAAATCGAATTGAGTCTAAAGGGAGGGTCGAAGGTGAAAGAGGGGATTTGGCAGTGAAGATCGACAGAGACTTCATCAAGGAAGGGTTAGAAAAAGACGATGAATTACAAGGACTGGTTGGGTGAAGATCAGAAGTAGGAATGGTCTCAGGTGGAGCTAGGGGAGAGAACTCCTAAGAGTTATAAAGGAAAGAGTCACTGCTCGAAACCACCAAAGGAGGAGCATTAAAGATAGGTTCATCAGAAGAGATAACAAGTGGAGCCAAAGGAGTGGGGCACGCGCTCGGAACCAGACTAGAACAGAGATCAGTGGAATACTAGAATGAGAGACATAGGAAGGGGTCAAAGACCTACACCTTTCAACATCTTGAATATAAAGGAGTTATCTTTTTGTAAGATCTTCATAATTAGTAGGGGAAGAAGATCTATACATACCTTCACGTGGAGCTGTAACGTCCCCGACCCTTCGACCGACAAAGAGGACGCTACCATCACATTAATCATTCGGGCAACTAGCCCCATGAACATGTACATACATATAAAAACTTGAATGCTTGAACATACTACATACTAAGATGCATAATCATTCATATACACAGCGGAAGCAAAACATACAATTCAGCATTCAACATGTCCATCATCATAATTCATTAACAGTAAATGTAAATGCGGAGACAGAATGGTCAAGAATACTTATCTTATAAGAACTGTCCCGCAACCAGCTACGTCGCTGCAACGTTCCACCCAACCATAGGCCAGTGTGCTCCTTAATCTCTCAGCAACGCTGCCACCCCCGAGCTGGGCATGATTTTCCCAAGGGATAAGGAACTAGCAGGATTACACATAGCCAAGGGTAACAAAATAGCCAAGCCAACATAGTTGGGTTTATCAGGCAAACAATGGATCAGCCAAGCCAACACCGTTGGGTTTATCAGGCCATCCAGGAGCTAGGAAAGGCTAAATGCTAAGCTGGTGAGCTCATTGAAGAAATAAGGATACCTACACCAGAACTAGCATGACTTCTAGGACACCCACACACACCCAACACAAGGAATCAGTCCCTTCTCTGCTACACAGTCTCTTGGGCCTTGACTTCCCTTCCAGTGTTATTCAGGGAGTGTGGAGAAGAAAGCTAACCCTCTAGCTCTGTCTGTGTGGTTCCCAAACACACCAGGTTTATCAAGCAAACCAAGCCCTCATCCCTACTCCAACATAGTCCGAAGACCAACCACTGCATACACGCAGTCAAACAAGCGATTCACAACTTGGACAGGGAAAACAATTCCTGAGTCATTCTTAGCCCTATCGTGGCCAAAATGACTCCAAAACAACCTACAGTAGCCCCAAAATGTAAAGGCAGACACAACCAGCCAACGTGAGGAAACAAGAGCCCCCTTATCAACAATGAAGCCACCAAAAATTTACACAGTCAGCAATGGAGGAAGTAAACAGACTTCCAACCTGTGCATGAGACCAAACAGAAAGAATCATCTGCGTGAGAAACAGGACGTCTCCCTGCATGAGGATGAGTGGCAATGGAGAATGGCGAGTGGGAAGTGTGGGAGTGTTCCCCACATCGTTGTGGAGAGAGTGGAATGATGGGCGTAGTCATTTCCTCTGCCCAATGTGAGGTTCGATTTGTTGGTGGAGTGTGCGTGTAGGTAAGGACTGACAATCCTGCCTCACTCCACTCTCCAACAATAATTGCCTCAACTACTCAGTAGAACATTTAAGGTGGTAGTTGGATGAGACAAGGGAAGGTGAGCAAAACAAAAAGGGTGATGACACATGGCTTTTCCCCCATGGGCTCAAGGTTTGATAATTCCCCCTCCCTATCCTTAGGAAAATCATGTCCTTTTCATTATGGTTGCAGTGAGCGTAGTTGGTTGGGTTCATTTAATTAAAACGCATGTTTACATGATGACAAAATCTTAATATGTGCTGTATACCACGATATACCATCGGCAACGATCTCGTTCGCCGAAACATAACACAACCAAATCGATGGTGGGGTTGTTGCCTTTAGCTCCACACCATGATTCATTACAATATATACATCACATATATTTAATGCAAACGGGGTCAAAACTGGGGTGTTACATTCCCCTCGCCCTTTAATAGCACTGTCCTCAGTGCTTTACAAAATTGAACAAAATGCTACACTGGTATCGCCTCAGTGTTCCACAGAATTGAACAAAAATGGATGTGCCAATCGCATGGAATCCTCCAGCTCCCATGTAGCCTCTTCAGGTCCGTAGTGCTCCCATGGCACCTTTACCTGACCTATGGCCCGGTTCCGGAGCATTGTGACCTTCCTGTCGAGGATGCGCATTGGCTCGGTTCGGAACTCTCCCTTGGGTTCCACTTGAATCACATCCCAATTTATCACATGGTTAGGATCATGTACATATCTCTCAAGCAAAGAAACATGAAAAACATTATGAGCTATAGTGCTAGCAGGCAATGCAAGTCTATATGCAACTGGCCCTATTCTTTCAAGCACTTCAAATGACCAACAATATCTTGGTGACAGCTTGACACAACTTCCAAGCTTCAAGGAACTCTTCTTTGCCCTCACTCTGAGGTAAACATGATCCCCAACACTGAACTCCTTATTCACCCTATGCTTATTTGCATAGCTTTTCTGTCTATCCTGTGTTGCTTTCAAATTCTTTCTGATCTTTACAACCTTCTGCTCCATTTCCTTGAGCAGTTCTGGACCAATCACAACCCTGTTCACTGGATTATCCCAAGTCATTGGTGTCCTACACCTTCTTCCATACAAAGCTTCATACGGACTCATCCCCAAGGATGCCTGCTATCCATTGTTATAAGCAAACTCTGCCAAGTGCAAGTAATCTTCCCACTTGGTTGGTTTGTCCATCACGTACATGCGAAGCATATCTTCAAGCACCTGGTTAACTCTCGTAGTCTGTCCATCTGTCTGAGGATGGTATGCAGTGCTGAAGTTTATCTTTGTACCCAAATCTGCAAACAACCCCTTCCAAAAATTGGAAGTGAACTTGACATCTTTGTCAGAGACTATTGCCTTTGGCAATCCATGCAATTTGAAAATCTCCTTCATGAAGATATTTGCAATGTCATCAGTCTTATGCGTAAACTTCATCGATATAAAATGTGTTGCCTTTTTCAACCTGTCCACCACAACCATGATGGAATCATGTTGTCTCCAAGTCATCGACAATCCCATAATAAAATCCATGGAAATAACTTCCCATTTCCATTCTGGAACTGGCAAAGGCTGCAAAAAACCTGCTGGGTGTTGATGCTCAACCTTTACCTACTGACATTTCATTCACCTTGAAATGTATTCAGCCATGTCCTTTTTCATTCCTGGCCAAAAGTACTGTTTCCTGGCAGTAGCAATTGTCTTCTGGTATCCTGGGTGACCAGAATACGGAGTTTGATGGATTTCATCCATAACAACTCTCCTCAAATATGCTACATCTGGAATATAAATTCTACCTTTATAAGTAAGAAGTCCATCTTCTTCCAACTTATATCCCTCATACCTCTTCTCAAGACTTTGCTGCTGCAATTTGTCTTTTACTAGCTCGTACAATTTATCTCCGACAGTTTGATTAACAATTTGCTGCCTCAAATCTGATTGGCAAATACTAAGAGATGCCACATGCATTTCCTGCACCTTCCTGCTGAGTGCATCAACTACCTTATTCTCTTTTCCCTTTATGCGCTTGATTTCAAAATCAAACTCACATAAAAACTCTAGCCATCTCACTTGCCTAGCATTCAGAGTAGGCCGATCAAATAGATACTTCAGACCACAATGGTCTGCCCTGAGCTCAAATATTCTACCCATCAAGTAATGCCTCCACATCTTGAGGGCATGTACTATGGATGCAAGCTCTAGATCGTGAGTGGCATAGTTCTTCTCATGCTCCTTCAGCTTTCTTGACTCATAACATATCACATGGTCGTCTTGCATAAGGAATCCTCCAAGCCCTTGTCCGCATGCATCGGTACATACCACAAAATCTTTTTCTGGATCTGCAACTTTCAATACTGGTGCACTAGTGAGAAGACTCTTCAACTACTGGAAGCTTTCTTCACACCTCGATGTCCATTCGAACTTCATCCCTTTCTTTTACAAAGAAGTGATGGAATGTGCAACTTTGGAGAATCCCTCAATGAACCTCCGGTAGTATCCTGCAAGTCCCATAAAAGATCTTATATCTGTCACATTTCTTGGAGTAGGCCAATTCATAATGGCTTCAATCTTTTTAGGGTCTACAGATATACCCTCCTCTGAGATAATGTGACCCAAATACTGAATTCTATCTCTATAGAAGTCACACTTGCTCAGTTTTGCATGCAGCTGATGCTCCTTGATCAATTGCAATGTCAATCTCAAATGTTCTTCATGCTCTTTCTCATTCTTAGAATAAACAAGAATGTCATCAAGGAAAACAAGAACAACCTTGTCCAAATACCTGTTGAAGACACTGTTCATAAGGCACATAAATGTAGCGGGTGCATTTGTGAGACCAAATGGTACCACTACAAACTCATAATGTCCATACCTTGTTCTGAAGGCTGTCTTATGAATGTCTTCATCCTTGATTCTCACCTGATGATAACCATACCTCAAGTCAATCTTGGAAAATACCTTTGCTCCTCTCATTTGATCAAAGAGGTCATCAATCCTAGGCAAAGGGTATTTATTCTTCACAGTAACCTTGTTCAACTGTTTGTAATCAATACACAACATGAGTATACCATCTTTCTTCTTTACAAATAGAACTGGTGCTCCCTACGGAGACACACTCAGCCTGATATACTTCTTTTCCAACAACTCCTGCAGTTGCATTTTCAACTCTAGCATCTCTGGTGTACTCATCCTGTAGGGTGTCTTGGACACTGGTGCTGCTCTTGGCACAAGTTCAATTGTGAAATCAATGTCCCGCTTTGGAGGAATCCCTGGGATCTCATCAGGAAACACATCCTTGAATTCCTGTAACACCTGATAGTCCTCCAACCTAGGAGTTTCATCTTCTGATGCCTCCAAAATATGAGCTGCATACAACTGGAAACCTTTCCTACAGAACTTCTTTAACTACATTGTTGAAACCTGCCTTACTGAAATCACCTTTGGAATACCTTTCACAACTACTAGTTTTCCTTCTTCATCCATGCATTCAAAAGTCTTATTATAACAAACAAGCTTCACCCTGTGAGCTTCTAACCAATCCATTCCAATGGGTACATCATAGGAACCAAGCGGTAGAACATTCAGATCTACACAAGTGACCAATCCATTCATGACCAATGGACATTTCTCTACCACTTCACTAACCTTTCTCTTAGTTCTAGTGGCTAGCTAAACTGACCAAGATTTCCTATGCTTTACTTTCTTAAAAGCACAAACCTCCACTACTATAGGAGTAATGTAACTATGAGTAGAACCAGGGTCAATCAAAATAGAAATAGATTGCTCAACAATCTTACATGCAACTTCAACCATAGTTGACTGGTGATCTGCCTGGCGATCCTCTAATGCTGCATAACTCCTAGGGACTTCCCTTGATACTTGACCCACTGTTTTTGCTTCTTGAATGTTGTAAGTTGGCCTTGCACTTTCATTCTCGAGTGGACAATTTCTGCTCATGTGGGGTGCTCCACATCTCCAACATTGAAGTGGTCCTCTATTATGTTGTGGATCCTTAGGCTTTTCTCCTGTCACTCCAACTGGCTTACTCACAGCTTGGGATGGCTGCTTCTGTTGATTCTTGAAGTTAGAAGGTTTGAAACCTTTCTTTCTTTGGTTAAACTTCTCATTCTTCTTGTCCTTCCATGCCTTATGATAATCAGGTTTACTTTTGCTTTGCTCATAGCAATACTTAACCTTCCTTATTGCTTCTTCAAGAGTTCTAGGTTCGTAAAACTCAATTTTGTCTTTGTAAGACTGAGGTAATCCACTAAGAAAATGCTGGACCTTCACTTTTTCATCTTTGATGTACCGAACATATCTCAATAATTCCAAGAACTTATTTGCATACTCTTCCATGGTCTATTGTGCCAATCTCAGCTCATGGAACTCCTTAATCTTGTCATCATAATACCTATCAGAGAGGTATTTATGCTTGAAATACTTCTTGAATTGTTTCCACTTAAGTATCCTTTCACTGATCTTCTTTACTTGCTTGAAGTGTTCCCACCAAATGTATGCTCTTCCATTCAGATTGAATATGGCAACTCTTGCCTTCATGTTTCTCGAATAATCCTGAACTTGAAAGTACTTCTTTATCCCAAGAAGCCAAGCTTCAACCTCTTGTCCAGTCTTTACTTCACCATCAAATGTAGGAGGTTTAACTTTCTTAAATTCATCCCGAGAGCGATCCCTATGGTGTCTCTTTCTTTTTCTTTTACGAGAGGATGAGCTTGAATCCCCACTAGATTCTTTGGAGTTAGATGATCCACTAGAAGTCCTTCTTCTTCTCCTAGTACTGCTCTTACTACCTTTCGGTCTCGTTGTACCCCGCCCAGAGTCTATCTTTCTTTGCAAGTTTGTCAGGCTCTGCAACATAGCAACATTCAACTGGTGCTGCTCTTCCTGGGCTTTAACCAAGCTTTTCATGGTGGCTGCAAAATTTGATGGTGTCTCTTGGAATCTCCTTCCATTAGACTCTATGTCATCATTTCCGTTACGGACATTTTCTCCCATGGCATCTCTCGCACGCTCGTAAGAATCCCGAGCATCATATCCGTCATGGGTCCTCATAACTGAACCACCACTTACTTACCAAACTACTCTACCTGGAATACTGCTCTTGAAGGTGTTTATGATTCTACAAATGTGTTAGCAGAAAACTGTTAGATGCATACCTTGATATAAGTCAGAACTACTTACCTCCTCTTGGAGAAATCATAAAATAACAATTTGCTCAAACACATAAATTTATTCCTTTTCAGCCATGTACTCCACTGACAATCTGCTGAAAAATCCACTAGAAACAATTGAAAATCACTGAGAAATCCCACTGGAAAACTCAAATTTCCTTTTTCCCAATCGGACCTCTTCCCAACAAAATTTCCAACGTTTCGGCAGTCAAAACAACAATTCCTCCGGCACTCATCGGCGGCCTTCTCAACCAACATCGTCCGATGTATCGGCGACTTCAACAACTAAAGCTTTCCGCTGTATAGGATCTTTAGCTGTCTAAGCTTCTGGACTACTACCGGTGATGCCAAGGACTGTTCATCGGGCGGCTAGTTCTCTAGGCTTCTGCAACGACCGCCAACGAACTCTCTATGTCTTCCGCGGCCATAACCCTGTCGGTGGATCGGAGCAATTGACCACTATGTTTCGGTGATCCAAAACTGAATGGGTTCATCGTGTCGGTGACCCAAACCACTAGATTTTTCGACATTGCGGTGATCTAAACAGTAAATTTTCCTCCGTTGTGTCAGTGATTTCAACGACTAAGGTTTTTTGATGGTGGCATATCGAAAATCGGAAGCACTGATTATTACGGCATCGGCAATCGAATGCGTTGTCCATCGGATGGATAGTCTCTTAGGCGGCTGTAATGACAGGTTCACAAACCTTTAGCTTTTTCCGATGACGTTATACTTAAAAAAAAAATTCTTCCCATCGGCGATTGGAACCACTAATCACTGCGTCATCGGTGGTTGAGGACTCTATCCGTCGGAAGGATAGTCCACTAGGTAGCTGCAACAGCGAACACGAAGAACTAAACTTTTCCAATGTTCATCGGCAGTCTGATCTTCTAATATTTTCCGATGACGTCCATTGACGGTCTCATAGTCTATATTTCGGCGATGGTTCGGACTAGTTGAGTCGGCATTTTGGCGGTTCCGTCAACTAACTTTCGCCGATCGCCGATGGCTCAACACTTAGACAATATTTTTCGAGAATTTTCTCTCCACCATCTCTGTCGGCGGTTCAACCAACTAGCATCTTGTCTTTTCTCCACCGGCGTTTCGGCGATCTCTTCGTCTATCCTTCGCCGATCGCCGATGTTTCAGTGCTTCCTTCAACTAAGTGTCGTCGATCCAAACAACTACTTATCGCCGTTGTTTCAGCGATCTCATTAACTAGCTGTTGCTAACGACCGACGAACACATAGAAATTTTTCCGCAAATTTCTTCCAACTGCCTTCCGTCGAGTGGCCTTCCGACTAGCTCTTCCGTTACGTCGGAAGAACTTCCCTCTAAGTTTTTCGATGGGCCGACAATTCTGGCACTTAGAAAAATTTGTGGAAGTTTTCTGTCATAAATTTCTGATCTCTGCTAGGAAGAAGACAACCTGCCTCTGCTAATTGATCCTTCATGGCCCATTCAGGCCCATGCTGCAACGTTAGCTCTGATACCACACTGTAACGTCCCCGACCCTCCGACCGACAAAGAGGACGCTACCATCACATTAATCATCCGGGCAACTAGCCCCATGAACATGTACATACATATACAAACCTAAATGCTTGAACATACTACATACTAAGATGCATAATCATTCATATACATAGAGGAAGCACAACATACAATTCAACATTCAACATGTCCATCATCATAATTCATTAACAATAATTTTAAATGCGGAGAGGGAATGGTCAAGAATACTTATTTTATAAGAACTGTCCCACAACCAGCTACGTCGCTGCAACGTTCCACCCAACCATAGGCCAACGTGCTCCTTAATCTCTCAGCAACGCTACCATCCCCGAGTCGGGCATGATTTCCCCAAGGGATAAGGAACTAGCAGGCTTACACATAACCAAGGGTAACAAAACAACCAAGTCAATACAGTTGGGTTTATCAGGCAAACAATGGATCAGCCAAGCCAACACCGTTGGGTTTATCAGGCCATCCAGGAGCTGGGAAAGGCTAAATGCTAAACTGGTGAGCTCATTGAAGAGCTAAGGATACCTACACCAGAACTAGCTTGAATTCTAGGATACCCACACACATCCAACATAAGGAATCAGTCCCTTCTCTGCTACACAGTTCCTCGGGCCCTGACTTCCCTTCCAGTGCTATTCAGGGGTTGTGGAGAAGAAAGCCAGCCCTCTAGCTCTGTCCGTGTGGTTCCCAAACACACCAGGTTGATCAAGCAAACCGAGCCCTCATCCCTACTCCAACATAGTCTGAAGACCAACCACTGCATACACGCAATCAAATAAGCGATTCACAGCTTGGACAGGGAAAACAATTCATGAGTTGTTCTTGGCCCTATTGTGGCCAAAACGACTCCAAAACAACCTACAACAACCCCAAAACGTAAAGGTAGACACAACCAACCAACATGAGGAAACAAGAGCCCCCTTCTCAACAATGAAGCCACCAGAAATTTACACAATCGGCAATGGAGGAAGTAAACAGACTCCCAACCTGTGCGTGAGACCAAATAGAAAGAATCCTCTGCGTGAGGAATAGGATGTCTCCCTATGTGAGGATGAGCGGCAATGGAGAATGACGAGTGGGGAATGTGGGAGTGTTACCTACATTGTCGTGGAGAGAGTGGAATGATGGGCGTAGTCATTTCCTCTGCCCAACGTGAGGTTTGATTTGTTGGTGGAGTGTGCGTGTGGGCAAGGACTGACAATCTTGCCACACTCCACTCCCCAACAATAACTGCCTCAACTACTCAATAGAACATTTAAGGTGGTAGTTGGATGAGACAAGGGAAGGTGAGCAAAACAAAAAGGGTGATGACACATGTCTTTTCCCCCATGGGCTCAAGGTTTGATAATTCCCCCTCCTTATCCTTAGGAAAATCATGCCCTTTTCATTATGGTTGCAGTGAGCGTAGCTGGTTGGGTTCATTTAATTAAAATTACATTAAAATGCATGTTTACATGATGACAAAAACTTAATATGTGCTGTATACCACGATACACCATCAACAACGATCCCATTCGCCGAAACATAACACAACCAAATCAATGGTGGGGCTGTTGCCTTTAGCTCCACACCACTATTCATTACAATATATACATCACATATATTTAATGCAAACGGGGTCAAAACCGGGGTGTTACAGGACCAGAGATGAAAGTTTCCAGCAGGGGAGGACTTGGCGAAGAGGACCTGTCAAGAGGTGAATCCAGTCCGGTCCTTGCTGAAGGAGGAGTGCCTTGTAAAAGTAATGGATAGGTATGATGTAAATGCCAGACCTCATGGCAACAATTGGACTGGAATGGGATTTTCAGATAATCCAGTCTCTGATTAATAGGCACATTATTGCAAAGAATCTCAATTTTCGGCAGGAAGCCCCTGGGAGATGTCCATTTCAACCAAGACTTTAGCCATCCTTTTGTCAAAAATAAGCTGGAAGTCATCCTCCACTACCACAAAGCACCCCAGGGAGTTGGCAAGGCCAATAAAAAATTCTTTGCTCCACAAAGGGAAAGGAAAAGTCGGGAGGAGCACCCACAAGTGGCGGACAATCACCCTCTCCCTTAGCGGATCAAAGTCAGAATGCCATCTACTGAGGACCAGGGAGCCTTTGTTAATGGTCCAGAGGGAGTTTAAAATCCATGTAGTGTCTTTATCCTCCAGGAATACGAAAACCAACCAGTGGTTCGCCAATAGGCTGATGGTGGGAACATAAGTCAAGATAGGTTTCTAATGGATGGTGGCCCAATCCACCCACTCTTTCTTCCCCATAGAGACATACCCCCGTCTTCCCACTAAAGCTTGACGACAAAGAGCCTCCACCCTATCCATGTAAACATCATGCCCCAAGATGTAACTCCTCTTAGCTTCCAAAGCCTTAATTGCTTTTGCATTCCTCCTAGGGCGGTGAGGTAGCAAACCATCCCTAGGGATATCACGTGGAGCGTCCCCCACAATCTTGGCATCTGCCATCAGTGCCCCGAGCACAACAGATCAACCCGACACAAAGATCGAGGACAAACAGACCAATAGTCACGAAGTCCAAGGAGTAGTCACCCGATCCTGATATTGGAAATATAATCGAAGCGAAAAACACCAAGAACTGGTAACAGTGACCCAAACGGGGAAAACCCAACAAACCCAAACCTCACAAATGCCCCAGTATCCTTGCTAGATAACCAGGCAATACCAACAGAAACACAGAGAATAGAACAGGGGATATCCAGACAACCAAAGAAAGAAAATCCCACCTAAGAGAGTGCAAAGCCCCATCGACCATAAAACCCTGAGGCCCTCTGTTAGGGTTGAAAAAATTGAAATCCTGGAGTAAAAGGAGAAGGCTGTTTCTTGATGAAAGAAAAAGAAAAAACAAGAAACCGTAAGAACCACTGTTGACGGGACCCGCCTCTGAAAGAAATCCGACAGGAAGGCACAATACACGTCGCGAAAGGAACGGGGTTATCAGCAAAAGGATCAAAGATTTCCAAAGCCGAGAGAATCGGGCAAACAGATAGACCCTACGGGCAAGACGAATAGGAGAAGGGTAGAAAGCCCCTTCGATTGTGACCCAACGACCCTCAGGCATAGCTAATAAGCTAAGATGCTGAGACCCCGTAGAAAAAATGCCATTCCTAGAAGTATTGAGAACAAAACACCAAAAGAACAACAGGTGACGGGACCCGCCTTAAGAGGAAGCCCGACAGATAGGGAAAGGCATTGTAACAGTCACAAAAGGTACGGAGAAGTCCAACAAAAAGTAATAAACAACCTAAGCCGAGAAAACCGACACAAAACCAGGGCGACAACATAAAACCACAAAAAAACCAAAAGTCGTCAAACTTCCCACTTTTTAATGGTTGGTACTAAGCCCCCTATGAAGGGGGCGTACTCCATATAAAAAAATAAACCGACAGTGAAAACACAAGTCGCCAAAAGAATCAGAGCCTTGGCAAAAACATGTAAAAGTCAAACCCATACCCGTAAAGAAAGCGAAGACAACCGTCGCTAAGTGAGCTTCAGTTCAGAGTTCTCCACGAAATATCGGGCCGTCGCAATCGCCATGAAAAACCAAACCCTAGTTTTAGGTTTGAAGTCGCCTCTCCATAGTTGGAGGTTTTGTTGTAGCTACTTCTGATATATTTGTGAAGTCCAAACCTTTACAATAAGAAGTTGTTTCACTAGGGGACGATTTTGATATTTAGGCTGATTTTTTGTGGTAATCCGGTGAAGTTAACTCACAAAATCTATAATTTCTGTTGTTTGTTGTATTATTTTAAGTGTAAAAATGAAATCACATAACACAAAAACCCTTACACCCAAACTCTTCAAGATGTAACAATTTTTTTTGCAAGCTTTGAAAATTTTGTGGAAATACATAGCCCAAAAAAACTCGTAAAATTTATCTCCTTGAAGAAAGCTCCTTCAACGATGGTCTCATGTTTTTCTTCATTTGTAGTGAGCGCGTGATAGAATCGAACATCTAATTAATAGAAATAACGATTTGTATTGAGAAATTGAAGGAGCTTTAGCTTCAACGATGGTCTCATGTTTTTCTTCAATTTTTAGTCGGCGCGTGATAGAAGAGAGCATATAATACATAGAAAATTTCAAAACGGAAAGTTATTCGCTCTGGTTCGTTTTCTACACCAAACCTACAAACTCTAAAGGCTAGGTGAAATTTAGAGACGAAATGGAAGCATTGTTGTGAAAGTGATTGATCCAGTTGGAAGTTCAGGGTGAAAGGTAAAGGTAAAGCTATTGCTGTGCAGTACATTGTGGCGGAGTTACAATGGCCTGCCTATCGCGGAGGCCTATTCCTATTTTATACAGGTTTTCGGTCTCATCCTCTTTTTCTCCGACAGGAAGAAGGCCCGCCATACAACCATTCCTCTTCACAAATCACATCAAATGGAAATTCACATTCACAGCTTACCTGTGTGGTGGGAATGGAGATGGGACATCCACAAACAAAAAAACGACGGCAGACGATGCATTAACGCGCCTTCAAACTCAGGAAGACCTCTCAGGCAGGAAGGTCAGACTTTATAACTTATTTTATGCTTCCCCCTTTCTCCTCCATACAACTTGTAAAATAATCTATGTAGGCATTCCCACGCCATAGCTACAAAAGGAATCGAACATAACTAGGATTACAATTCAACACACATATTGTAGGATTTGTATGTTCAGCAAACCGACACCCTATATTTATTTACATGGCTGAGATATACAATGTACCCATATTTATGGATGTGCCAGCCGACCAAAACAACTTACTCAAAACAACTGGTGCAAAACAATTTGGCAAAACGAGAGGATAAAACATTCCCCAAAACCACTGGACAATTACAAACTTTGAAATATAATACAATTGTTATCAATGCACAAAGCTTGCATCTGTAACAATCGCCTCAAGTGTCAAGTGCATCTAAACAAATTCTGAATTGTTCCTTTATGGTACTCAAATTTGCCTTTTCATAAAGGTTTTGTTTGTATATCTGCTACTGTTGCTTGTGTTTGTAAATTTCCTCCTTTTTGGTACTCTAATTTGCCCTTTGATAAAGGTTTTGTTAGTATATCTGCTACTGCTGGTGTTTGTAAAATTTGCTCCCTCATAAATTTCTGTACAACTTTTAATGAAATTTCACCTCTAACCTTAGAAGTTTCTCATACCTCAACTCAGTGAATTTTCAGCCTTAGAGCCATTACTGAATAACGTATGAAACAACAGTGGAAAGAGTAGAATATTTCACTTCCAAACAGTCCAAAGTTCTAGGCAATCCAAGGAGAGAAGATACCTACTCACTTGGATAAGCTACAACAACACATGTGCAAAGTGTTTGATTAAAGTCCACAATCAAAGTCTTTGTGATAGTCCATAGAGCCAGACTTGCAAATTATCATAAAGGTAAATGTATTCACAAGTTCTTAGCCAACTAAGTTGACTGTTGGAAATTTTTTTGGTCCTTATTGGCTTGGGATGTTACAGTGGTATCAGAGTGTGCAATCCTCCCAGCCTGTGAGGTGCATGCTATTATATGAATCCAAGAGACAGTGAACCAGTCACTTATAGAAGGCAAAGGGGGAAACCTAGAAGAGTCTTTTTATCAGAGTTCAGGGAAGGGCAGGTTGAAGAAGAAGAAGAGCAATTCATACCAGAGGAAGAAGGAGAGATGGTTGATTGAAACAATCCATTTGGGGGTGATAGGAATGAATCAAGCAGAGAGTAAAGCAGAGAAGACATCCTAGTAGGCAGTACAATGAATATCCTGAATGATTTAGCTAGACAGCAGCAACTATTCAACTTCCTAACTAACAATGTGGCAAGGGGGCAGGAGCGGTTGGTTGACCTCATGACTCAGCTTCTCATGAGCAACCGGACGGACCTGAATAATGGAGGACACAATGATACCAGGGGTACCAATGGTCGAAAGGGGAACCATGCGGATGGAAGCAAAACCAACATTCCTGTTCAGCTAAACACTCGAGCATCCAACTCAAGGATACCTAGACCTCTCATGCCCAAGTTCACAGATGAGCAACCGGTGGGTCACTTGGGGCAGCCAGTACCAAGGGGCAACTTTACTAATTATTTGTGGGAGTATCAACATCTAGGGGAGGAGTTCCATATGGCCATGTCTTTCCAAGACTTCTGCAATATCAAGTACATAAACAAGCTTAGGAACTTCAATAGGGGCCTGAACTACGATTTGCAGTGCAAGGTTGGGAAGCTCACTCTCCCTTCCTTCGATGGGTCCAACAAATCCACAACGAGGCCTTGGGTTCAGAAATTGGATACTTATTTCCAGCTCAACCCCATGAAAGAGGCTGAGGTCATTAAATATGCCACCTCACTTTTGGAGGGAGAGGCCCATGAGTGGTGGTATCACAGGCTAGTTACTTTGGGGCATGCCAACATCACATCCTATATGGAGTTCACTCAAAGGTTGATGGACAGGTTTGATAAGAAGGATTCCAAGCTGCACTTCAGGGAGTTGGAACAGGTTAAGTAGACGGGAACTGCAATGCTTATATCACAGAGTTCCAGAGGTTGGTAGTCATGGTGACAGATATCTCAGAGACCCGACTTATTATGCTATTCACAGAGGGACTTGTTATCACATCCATAGTAGTCGGGGCTACCATGATTCCAGAGAAGTTTTAAGTACATTCCTGAGCCAGTCCTTTACTATTTGGTACATGAGATCAACAGTTGATGGGCCTTCAGATGATGATCACTCTTACAGTCAGTAGACCTAGAGCATACACACTTTCAATTTCATGTCATGACTAAGCCTCATGACCCCAGATTTGATGACTAAGTAAGCCATTCTTTGTTACGCAGAGTAGATATGTTAACAATGCCCATGATATACGACAACGGTGTTTCAATGCCATTCATATGTATAGGTTAGATGTAGGCATATGAACTAGCTGATATATGGTTTGTGCACTTGGATTAATGTTGTGCTTCTTTATTTATTTTAGTAGCCTGACTTGGTTCATGGAGGTTATGCATTGGTGATATTCTTCCTTGCTTGTATTGTCTAGAGTAGAGGTGATTTAGTTATTTTATTCAGGAGGTTCTTGTGTATACTCATTGGTCATGCCCTTTATTAGTATGGACTTGGTCATTTCCCTATTATCACAGAAAGTGTAGCTACCCACTAAAGGTATCCTATCTGGGACGATAGAGGTGAGGTAACTAACCGGTGACACCGCAAGGATCTCGTCCTCTACTAATGGAAGGTAGTTGTCACACCAAACGGGCTCTTGTCACTTTAGATCAAACCGTAGAATGATCAAGGGGGAGACCCTACTAGCCTATGAGGGCAAGGAAACCTACTCAATACATTGTAAGGGATAAATAATGGATACGAGAGATGAATAATGAGTAAGTAAATCTAGATCTAGGGAATAAATGTGGTAAGTACGATTAAGACAAAGTTGGGGAGGCTCAGGGAAAAGGAAAATTTCCCAACTTACAATGAAAGGTACCACAAGGTGTTTAACAATGTAGATCTAGATAGATCTAGTCAAAATGAAAGGTACCCAAGTTAGATCCACTTAGGGTTTATGCAAATATGGATGAAGTGTAAGAGAGTAGATTAGGACACGAGATGACTAGATCTGGATGCTTCAGGTATAGATATGTTGATTTAGAGTGGGTTCAAGCATACCCAACTGATAGATCTAAAGATATGACCAACAACTCAAGGAGGACGACCCACCTATAGAAGTCCACTGCTAGATCCCAGGGTAAATGGAGTCAGGTTTAAGTGACATTTGAGATCTAGGGTTTAATTAACTATTCCTAAGTGGGTTTTGATGGCTGTCATCAAATAAGCACTCGATGTATCAGGTCTACAACACTAGGGTTTTAATAATTAGGGTTTTGTGTGACAATTGGATAAAAATGTGGAAAATGATACTAACCTTGTAGATCGTACCTGGAAATACTTGTGTTCGCCTTGTATGTCGATGATCCTTTCCACCTAGTTACAATTTCGAACAAGATCCAACATGAAATGAAAGTGTTTTTCCTAATGAAGGTAGTGTGCCCCCTCTCCACTTGCAAAACAAACTACCGAAGTGAGATTTGATTCATGTATGAAAAAGATAAGCAACGTACATCATCTAAAGAGAAAAATCCAATGCACAAAGTAACAATTGATCACTACCCAAAGATGAAACGATTCACAAGAAGAGATGATGCAAGTCCCCTCCACAATCTCCCCTAAAGCAAGTTGCTACTCTGCAAAAGATCAATACAACCTCAACAAAAATATGTCGTTTGCATGCAAGATCCACTGAAATGTCTAAGCAAGAGGCATAACAATCACATTCAAGAACTTTCACAAAGCTTCCAAGAGATTTTTCAAATTTTTTCTTGTATTTCAATATTTTCAGAGCGAAAAGTCCTTTTATAATGAGAGAGCATCTCAATATATAGATCTCTTTGATACACAAAACTTACATCCAAAAAGATTAAGGGCCAAGATCAAAAGCTACAATCACTCCAATTAATGGCTAAGATTAGTCGGACACTCAATACATGGTTCAGCTCAATAATAGAAGAGGGGCACACCCACTAAAACGCCCAAGGATGGGCACACCACATGAAAAGTGTGTAAGATATAACATAGCACATAGTGGGGGCTAGGAGGCTAGACAAATCCTTCTCTAGCATGGCCCCATGGCACAATCACAAAGTATAATCACTAATCATATCATAAAGTGATCAAAATCACTAGGACGTCCTCCTCAAAATACATCAAAAACGCCCCTAGGTGGAGAATGCTAGGATATGTGGACTCCATGATGAGTGAAACTGGTGACAGAGGATGAAGATGACCCCAACAATGTGCCTCAGACCAATTCCATACCATTTCCTTGCCTCAATTACCCAAATCGATTTCTTCATTAGCCATTTTCATTATTTTAATGCATCACAATACTGCCTCGGGAAAATAAAACTGCTCATATCTCACTGCTGATTGAATCTGGACATCAATTGACTACAAAAATGAATCCGACTCCATAACAATATGGTAATATCAACTGGCTACACTCTATGTGCCCTAGGAGATCCAACCATCAACTGAAAAGCATTTTATTTTAATTTTCCGGGGCCAAACTGCTGCAAACTGATAAGATGACCCATATCTTAGTTGTAAGTGCCTGAAACTAAAAACTGAGTGCATCAATGTACTCAGAATTTCCAAATCCACTAGGAATGAGTACCCATACACCATATGTTCATAACAAATGTACGCCAGAAGCCCTATCCATGTCAGAATAATAATAATAATAAAGCCTGTAAACGCTGATAATCATGAAAATAATACAACCCATCAATATAAACCATCATCCGAAGCATGAATGTGTCTAATGGACACTGATAGACCATAAATAATCATCATCCACAATCATCGGCGAAAACTCATCCTAGACCCTACTGCGGACTTGGTCAGACTGGATTGACCATGTCAAGAATGATCAAAATGATGACCCAAAAGAAAAATTGTGATGTTGCAAGTACGTAATGTATATGGCATGCTCAATTATCTATGTTAACAGTAAGACTTAAGTACAAGTGCCTTTTAATGGCGAGTATAAAGCACAATACATATAAAAGAAAGTAATTAGTTGCTCTAAACAAGAACTTTTAGTGTATACTCATTTATAGATTTGGCCATTTTGCTAGTCAAGGGTGAAGGTGAATAAAACAAGGTAAGGCTAAGGGAATGACTTGATACTCGACAGTGTAAGCATTTAGGCTGAAGGAAAAGGGAATCCACACAACACATAAGCTAGACTACGTGAACAATAGGGAATGGCAGTGTCTCACAAATGGGTGGAATGGTGAGAGAGCTCCATTAGACTCTAGACAAGCAACCTTTTTGAAACAAATTTATTTGCACAGCATAAGACACTAGCTAACCTCCAAAGGCAGGTTCCCTGGAAAGCCTCCAGGGCTTCCAGAAAATGACAAAGACATAACCTTGACAAGTCAGTCTCACCATGTTTCCCTATAGTGGCAAATGAGCCGTACATTATACAATGAATGAGTGCTCATCGTCTGGCAATTAACTCTTTTAAACACATTATTTTATTAACTTGCCATTCTCTAATAGCAGGTGCCCTGAATAGCCTGGTGGGCCTCGGATAATGATTCGGCATGACCTCTATTGCCTGCCACCATCCATGGAGTGACCACCTTGTTGCCCTTTGGGAGCAAACAATCTCACATCATACAAAGGATGAGTGCTTGTCTCTTGGCAACTGGCTGACTTTATATTTCATTTGCAACTGTGTTTAAAGACACTTTTGTTTTGCTCGCTGGGCATCCATTTAGAATAACATTTAGGTTTCGATGCCCTAGTGTCTAAAGACACTTTTTGGTAAGACTACTTTTGTTCAAGACCTATAGGAATACAATCTTTGTGATAAGAATCACACAAACCAAAATTGAGACACAAATTAAACATGGAGACTTATTCCAACATAGAGGTGAAGGTGGGGGAAATCCTAGATGTCACTAGTCAATTTACAAGTCAGGGTTAAACACAAAGAAAGGAAGCCAATAGATGGATGGAGACAGTGAAGATGGTGCCAAGGATAGCAAGCTATGACCCTAAAGGGAAATGACCAATTCCATACTACAAGTAGGGGATGACCAATGAGTATACAAAAGAATCTCTTGGACATAGCAACTAGATCACTTATAGTTTAGATTTCAGTAAAACCAATAAAATATCGCCAATATACAACCGCTATCAACCACGTCTCACTACTAAAATAGACAACGAAGCATAATCAGAATCCATATGTACAAGTCCATATATCACCTGGGTTATATACCTACATCTGGTCTGAACAATCTGAAAGGCACTGAAACACTGCTGCTGCTGTACATCACAGACACTCTCATAAACTCTACTCTAGGTCATGAAAATGGCTACCTCAGTCACCAAATCTGGGGTCATGGGTTCAGTCATGGCATAGAACTAATCAAACCGAATGCTCTGGATCCACTGAACGAGAGTGATCATCAATTGGAAGTTCATCATCTGCTGATCTCAAAGTAAAGGACTGGCTCAAAATGTGCTCAGGACTGCTCATGAAAAATGGTAGCCCAACTACTATGTATGTGATGATATTCCCTATAGGGACTCAACGTGCTAGTCTTGGCATCGTCTTTTCTCTTTCTTCACCCATCAGTTATCTCTCGCTTTTGGTTTTAGCCATGACTTGTATCTTGACTATTGACATTGAGGATTTCCACCACCTATGCCTCTATGTTGGATTAGATTCCATGTTTATTTTGTGTCTCGGTGTTGGTTTGTGTGATTCTCATCATAATGGATTTTCTTCCTCTAGTCCTTGAAAACAAGTAGCCCTAACCAAAAGTATCTTTAGACACTAAGGCATCAGAACTTAAATGTTTTATCTAAATGGATGCCTAGTAAGCAAAAACAATGTTTTTAAACACTACGGCAAATACAGTAAATATCTTCAAGTAGCTAGTCAGTTGCTAGAGACGCGTCATCATCCTTTGCATGATGTAAGGCCGTTATCCTATACAGGGCAACAGGGTGGTCACTGCATCACACCTATGGATGGTGGCGGGCAATGGAGGTTATACCGAGTCATTATTTAAGGCTTGCAAGGCTATTCAGGGCACCTGCTCTTGGAGGATGGCTAGTGAAAGTTGATCCAAATGTTAAAGTTTAAATGTTAAATCTAAAGTGCAAAGCTGACCATAAGTAAATGCAAATGAAGGTTACTTGTCTAGAGTCTAGTTGAAACATTCTCATCATTCCACCCATCTGTGAGACACCACCATTCCCTAGGTACATGAAATAATATATAATTATATCAATATACATTCATAATAATTAATAATTAAATAAATTTATTGTAACATTAAATGAAAGGTTACATCCTTTCACATTTAGTCACAAAAGGACTATTTAAAAGTCCTGCATTCTAAGAACATCATCTCTTATCTAGTACATATTTTATTTATATACTTATTTATTTATGGATTATTTATCCTATCTACATTGGAAGTTTTTCAAGTAATGAACTTTGTTTGTCTCATTTGGTATGAGAGCCTTGATGTCTGATCTGGCCTATGGCCATTTTATTTTAAGACCTTGTTTGATTTTGTAATATCCCCATTTTTGGATTCCCCTATTATGCAGTTACAGGTCGCTTTACGAGGAGTAAAATAAGGATAGTAGTGGGCTCAGGCGATTTGAGGGAGTTATATGATGCTTTCAGAGGCCTGATTACCATTATTCATCATCAGGATCATTTCTGCATAGTTTGTTTGAGGTTCTGTTGCATTCAGGTGATTTCCGTAAATTGGGAGAATTATTAGGCATAATTTAATTAAATTCACTAAATGTTCCATCTCGATCATATTTATTGAGGGAACACCTTATTGTAATAGCTCATTGGAACCAAGATAAAGAATTTTAAATGTTGGGAAGATGAAAAGTGTCTTCCAATGACTGAAAACGTTTAAAATGAAATAAATCACTTTTTGGGAGTAAAAAGGCTTAATAAATTAATAAAGTGATGATGATTTTATAAAGTCACTTTATTAATTAAATGGGCGAAAAAATGTAAAATTGGGTGTAAGGAGGTCAATAAAAAAAAAGAAAAGGATGTGTTACCACGAGTTGCATTCCGTTGGACTTTCAAGTGAGCTGCCAAAAATGAACAAGCACTTGTTCAAATTCAGAGTTTAGAAGTTCATTCAGGCCTTCCAAAGCCCCCCCTTTTTTTTTACCACATGTTCATATTCAGGCCTTCCAAAGCCCCCCGCCTTTTTTTTACCACATGTTCGTACCCTGCGGGGAAGTTGTAAAAGATGTGCTAGCATGGGTTTTTTGTAAAGAACTTGGCTTCCTAGGACTTAAACATCAATCCGGGTATTCCAAGGTGTTTTTTCTTTGTTAATTATATGATGTTGAATAAGCGACTTATAATTTTCAAGTTTTTTACCGCTCCTCCAAAGCTGGAATGGTCGTCTTGATGGTTAGGCCTTAGGAGGTTATTAAAGTTCATGTGTCAATGTATATGGAAATGTAGACATTATTATTGAGTCATATGTATCCCCTTAGGTTTTATTTCATGTATTGAGAAAAATATTTTTTCTCGTAAACTTAGGCTATTTTTTAGTAGTTTAATTGGGAAAATTATTGTTGTAATAAAAGTGTGGTTAGAGGTCGGATTTTGCCACGGGGGTGCTCGTTTTCTAACTCAGCACCTGTTGTACCGCTAAACCCACTTTTCTTAAGTTTTAAGTGATAAATTTATCACTTAAGTAAAAATCTCTTAAAAAAAATCAATTAAAAAATTAAAATTAATTAAATTGGAGAGAATATCCAAAATCCAAAATCAGTGGATTCTTGTCCAATTTGATTGAAATCAGTTTATATCGGTTTCTTTGAGTAAAGGCGAGTTCTTTCCTTGATAGAGGGGTGATCTGTTGAATTTTAGCATTAGCATGAGTATTTTAAAAATTTGCAGACTATCAGATAACAAATGACAAGTGCAGTTAAAAACATCAACACATCAAGAACACTGAGCACAAGAGTTTTTCACTGGGGAAACCTTTAAAGGACAAAAACCCCAAAAGCATTAGTAATTCACCTCGTAAATGAGATGACTCAGTTCTTCAATCTCAGAATTTTGAGATGAATGTTTTCTTCAAAAACAATCTTCCAGAACATTACGAAAGATAAATTTTACATCAAGACCAATTTAGGGCTTCCTACCCTAATCATCTTTGCTTCTCGGAATCTCAGTGAGACTACCCGAAGTCTGCTTGGAGTCTACCCGAGTTGCCTGGAGCTTCTTTTCCCTGCTCGGAAGCTTGTTCAAGCCGCCTGAGCCTGCTCTGCCCTGCCCGAGCCCATTCTGCCTTGCTCGAGCCTGTTCTGTTTGCCTGGGACACTGCCCGTGATCTCAGTTGACTTCCCGGAAGCCCTTGTGGGTTGTTGTTGGTTTCTTGAGGGTCTGCTGCAGACTCGGAAGCCCTTTCGGGTTGTGTGCTAGCTGTCTGAGGGTTGGTTGCTAGCCCGAAACCCTTACAAGATGTCTATGGGTGCCCGAAGGCACTATAGCAGGCTGCGCTAGCCCTGCTAGGATCTGCTAAGTCTGCCCGAAGGTGCTAACTAGGCAGCCGAGGGGAAGAAGATAGCTACAGGAGGAGAAGGGTAGCTGCCCGAGATCCTAACCAGCTTACTCGTGTAAAACCAATCTGCCCGTGACCAATCTGTAGCAGCTGTGAAGGAGAGAAGGACTAGGGTGAAACCCTAGCACGTGTAAAAGAGAAGAAGTCTGCTGCTGCTGTTCTTCACCATGAACCCTAGCTTAGGGTTTACTGAACAAATGTTGATGCCCTAGCTAGAATCCTCCATGCTAGGGCACAACCAAAAGAAATTTTCTTCTTCTTCAAAAACCAGTGAATACTTCTGTTGGAGCAGTTATGAGAACATGAGCAAGTGTGTGTAATAATGAAATGGAATGATCTTCTTTTACAGCCTTTGAGTCACTTATAAGTGGGCCAAAACTCAAAAGAACAAAATAATATTCTTTTATTACTTTGACTTTCACCTTTAGTGGTACTAAAGGTCTTTTTGCACTCACTTTGATTCCTTGGTGGTACTAAGGGTCCTTATGTATTTTTGATTTTTGCTTTAGCCTGCTTCAAGTACCCCTGTGGTAAAAACAAGTTGTCAAGGTGGACCTTCATCCCCACTCAAAGTACATCATAAACATAGAGAATTACTAATGCTTTTATCTCACACTCTGTGTGACACCAAGATCGGGTACTAAGGTGTCTTAACCAGGGGTAGCTAATCCCTGGAGAAGATTACAAAGCCCACAGATCGAGGGTCAGAGTGTCACGCATGCCCAGACCCAGTCTAGGGCTTATAGTGTTATCCTGGTAACAAACCAGGTGCCTCAGGCATGGGTTGCATAATTTGACCAAAGGTCAAATACTTGGTAACAGACCAAGTGTCTCCATTCTCCCGGAGAATGACCCTCAGCCCCGGGCTGAGTCCCTAGTCCCGAACTAGGTTAAATTCCTGGTAACTGATTAGTTGCCTCCATTCAAAGAATGGCCACTCAGCTCTAGGCTGAGTCCCCCAGTGCTAGACTGGTTTCCACATCCTGGTCTCGGACCAGATGTCTCCATTCAACAGAATGGTCACTCAACTCAAGGTTGAGTCCCCCAGTGCTAGACTGGTTCCACATCCTGGTCCCAGACCAGATGTCTCCATTCAATAGAATGGTTAGTCAACTCTAGGTTGAGTCTCCCAGTGCTGGACTGGTTCCACATCCTGGTCCCTGACCAGATGTCCCCATTCTTTTAAGAGAATGGCTCTCGATGCTGCTCAGGAAAAATCAACATGATCTTTAGTATTGATTGAGGCTATTGCGAGTTGTCAGAGGTGAAGGTTGCGCCCCCTCTTTTGGTGCCTCACGCTTTTGCTGGGTGGCATCTCACTTATGGCTTGGTGAATGTTAGGTTGAGAGGTGGCGCCTCTCATGCGAGGTGGCACCTACCACTCCTCTGCTCTAGTTCACACTCAGGTTAACTCCCCTTCTCTTCACTTTGACGCCTAGTGTAGGTTGCACCCCTTTGGGCCTGCCTCAACTATAAATAAATCTGTGCTCGCCCCATTCAAACTAGTTGGAATGTACTGGGAAGAGCTTGCCTATTGTAACCTTTGTTTAGCTGAGAAATAAAAGAGACTTTGGAGGTCTATTTGTGTTGTGCTTTGGTGAGTGGATGAATTATTGTTGTGCTTTGTGGAGATAGTCTTTGTTGGATCCATTTTGTTTCTAAGTACCAAAGCTAGCTTGCTTGAAGGACCGGTATCAGTTTTGCAAGGTGAATTAAGTTGTTTGTTTACTGCTTCAATTTATTTAGTATGGATGCCTAGAGATTCAATCAAATGTTTTCATTTGTTTATGAACATCTTCATATTGATTTCTAAGTGTATATGCTGCTGGATTTGATCTTGGTTGTTGAGTTGTGTGAAGTGCAGGTCATCTTAGCTGAAGATAGAGAAGATCTTCTTTGATCTATCTTATTTCTAACATTCTTGTTTACAGATAAAGTCCCTCGATGCCCCACAATCAAAGCCTTAAGAATCATCTTGTTCTCCAAGTTTCCCCTCTCTCCTTCTCAATATTGTTTAAAAAGTTATCTTGTTCTTTATTTGAAAAGGAGTTGCAGATCTAAAGTTAGAAGTTCTTTTTTCACACATAGATTGTAATTACATTTCATTCCTAGATCTAAGTAAAGTTGAAAAGAATAATAATTTTCTAGTATAGATCTTGTTGACCACCAAAACCAACTAGGTGGGCAACGATGTACCATGCACATGTTGGATGTGCTTTGAAGATAAGAATGAAGTACTAAATGATTATATCAAGCGAGACAACTTTTCTTCTCTTCTCTTTATGAAATTTCTGCACCCCTGCGAGGGATTTTGTAAGGATATGTCAGTATGAAGGTCTAGTTTTTTGTAACTTAATCACCTAAGACTTAGTCATTAGAGAAGTCCTTTCATCGAGTGTTTTTTTACTTGGATAATCAAAATTTCTTTTTAGAGATTTTAATTATTTGAGTTTTCACTCAAAATTACCTCCAAAGCGATGAAAGGTGTTCTAGTGATCGAGTCCATGGGGTGATTGGGGCCTAGGAATGTTCTATATTACCATGCTAGACATTATCCAGAGTCTTGTGAAATTTCATTAAGTTTTGCATAGGTTTTTTTAATTTTTGGTCATTAAAAATTATCACTTAGGACAATTTGTTATAATGTAAAAGAGGGTTACTTGGTCCATTTTAATGTTGTATAGGGGTATGGGTATTTGAGACAAATGGCATGAGACCCCCTACACCCTTGGGCCAAGTTTGAAGTCATTCGAACAAGTATTACTATGGTTTTGGTCACTTTTGCCCAGGTAAGTGATGGAAATCATGAAACTGGGCATTTAATTAGAGAGTCAAATTTCGGAAAAGTGACTATAGTCACTTGGGGTGGCCAAGTAAAGGTTCTAATGTTTATATTAGGTTCCTAAGACAAATTTAAGACCCAAAGGAGGCCCCCCAAGAAAGCGTGTAACAAGTTTTGAGTTGCCGACCCTAGGGGGGTGCCCCCTTCTCTCTTTGATTGGTTGGGTGAGCTAAAGTTAATGGAAGGGGCCCCACTATGGTGGTTTCCTCTCCATTTAATATAGCATTAAGGTTAAAAGCATTAAATTGGGGGTTTCTCTCCCCATTTTTGAGATCTCAAATCTTGGTTTTGCCCTCTTTGAGCAAATTCGCCCCCCTCTCTCCCTTGTGACACTTGTCTAACAAGCAAAGAGCCTCTCTCTTTCATTTTTCCTATTTAAGGAGGGCATTTCTCATCATTTGGGCTACATTCATTTACTCTCTTGCTTCATTTTGCTCATGCTTTCTTGCTCTCTCATTCTCTCATTCTTGCTCTCTTGCTCCATTCTTGTCCAAGAAGAGCCATTGTACTTTCAAGTTTGGATGATAATAGAAGAAATATTTGGAGGAAGTACTGTCCATGCATTGTGATTGAGGTGATCTTGTTCCATTCTTGGTTTGTTTTGTATTTGGAATTTCAAGCAAAGTTTTTTTGCTTGAGAATAGTATTGTAATAGTTTTGTTGCATGCTGTGGGTTGTTTGCTTAGAATTTGGGAAGTTAAAGTATTTCTAGCTTGAATATTTTGTTTCTCAAGTCTTTGTGAATTTCTCACTCCATTTGCATTGTTGAGCAAATTTTGTTACAGGTTTCCCAAGTTTGGAGAGTGGGATTCCCGGGTGGGATACCCATTGTCCAACAAGTTTTGACATCTTTACTAACATTTTGATTCTTATTGCAGCTCTTAAATACTTCATTTTGCACTCAAATATTATCATTTTTCAAGTTTTTACATGCTAGTTTTGCATTAGGAAAATTTCTGATTTTGCATGGAATTTTTTGAGTTTGTTTAAAACTCATTTCTATCACTTTTGTGCTATAATAGTTTGCTGTTTTGTGTAGGTTTCCGATCTCACATGGGGAGGGAATGCTCAAGTTCAGCTACTAGAAGCACTAACAACGCCCAAGGGGGTCTACTTCAAGTCCTTCGTGAAAAACTGTTAAAAAATCATTCTTTCTCTTTCATTTATTAATAAATATTAGTGCTGAAATCTACATCTTTGTAACAAGCCCAAGAAAGTCTCTTGGGCTTGAGTTTGTTGTGCTTCATTTCAAGTTTTCAGTACTTAGTGATTTTGGTTTCAGGTGCGTGTAAGTGAAGTGGCTCTGCCCATCCTTGCATGACCTTGTAAGTTGCTTGGATTTAGATTAGTTTACTTCATTGTTTGTTTTCTTTTTGCCCTCACCTCACAAGTGAAGTGGCTCTACCCATCTATGTGAAATCGCGTTGGCTAGCATTTTTATTTCAAGTATTTACTTATTTTCTTTTGGCCGCACCTCACAATTGAGTAGGCTCTGCCTCCGTTGTGATATCGCACTTGGCTTGTTTTGTTTAATTTTTGCTTTAAGGATAAAATTTACCGCAAGCCCCGTTTTTTGCCTCGTATCCTCTCCCCCCGCCGGTTTGACCGGTCTAGGGTGATGAGAAAGGGCAAAGATTTGTGTTGGCTAGTTTAATAGGCACCCAGATAAGTATCTTCATTAGAAAGGAGAAAAACAGGCTTGACTTGTGAAGCTAGTGGGGTAGAGGTCGTAGGGGGCTTCGTGGCACTTTGTGCCCTCCAGTTGAGCACCCAACAAGTTTCGAGTTTGACCCGTGGAGCTAGGCAGGAACCTTGTGTTCCCGTGTTGAGCACCCGGCATTCTCTCTCTAATTGAAGGAGAGTTTCTTGGGGTAGACATCTAGAATAGTTCGTTTCTTTGCAACAACACCTTAACTCCCTAAGTCAAAGAGAGACATAAAATTTACTAAAACTTACAGGACTGTTATCACCAACCTTGTTGTTGCCTATGTGAGATGGATCCAGGATGGACGGTAAAGGGACAAGCAATTAAGGAGGTGGAACCAAGATTGTCTTGACTCCCAAATGGATGGTTGTCACGCCATTCGAGGCAATCTTCACTTTATGTTATCTTAGCCCAAGACAACAATGGGGGAGACCTAGATCTACTCTCGACAAGAGAGATCAGACCTAGACACCAGATCAGATCAAATGGACTTGAGGTACGTAAGGTGTAAGGTGATGGAAACCCTAGATCTATGGATGGCGTCACTAGGTGAACTGAGGCTTTGGATCAGGGTTCAGGAGATATAAGATTTGATCCAAGTTGGGACACAGGTGACCTATGTGGTAAATACTAGATCTAGGGTTAAGGTACTAGCAATACGTGAAGATATCCACTGCCTTGGGAAACGTGACCAATGCAGAACAAGTGAGAATGGGATTGGGGCGATCTAGTACCAAGGGATAGACTCGAAAGAAGGTATGACAGTGTCAAAGCACCCAAGCTAACAGGAGAAGGTCAAAACACAAGGGAAAAAGGAAAAAGAAGGGGTAGCGCTAGGGTTGGAGATTAGTGCCTTTTAGACTTAGGGCAATGGAGTCACTTTCTACCCAACGTTGAAGAAGACCCACCTAGGTTTAGACTCGATCTACAAACCCAAAAAGTGGTTTTGCCAAAAAAGATCAAATTTCGAGAAAATATGGCAACATGGAAGGGGACGCTAGGGTTTGAAAATCAGTGTTTTTCAGATCTAGGCCAATGGATTCACTTTTGGCTCAGTGTTGAGGAAGACCCACTTAGGGTATGACTTGATCTACAAAACCCATAAATGGTTTGCCGAGAACTCAAGTGGATTGAGCCATAATAATTTTTTTTTTTATGTTTAGGGTTTTAAGAATAAAAATGAAAATACAGATGCCAATGGATTGAGATTTGGAAGAGAAGTACTAACCTGTAGATCTTACCTGGAAAACCTTGTAGATGCTTTGATGATGATGATCCCTGCTATCCTGATCAATTTGAGAAAATTTGAGTGAGTTCTATGCCCAACGTTTTGCCCCAAGAAGCCAATGCGCCCTCTCTCCTGCACAACAAATGTCAACCATATCAGATTTGCTGCATCATGAGAAAAAAACAAATGCTATAGAAAAATAGCAAGATTAAATCATAGATCGCATTGATGCTAATGAAAACCCCCTGATACAAACGCATCCAAGCCAAGCGAGTTGAGGAACCCTTGCAAAAACGCCCAAGTTGAAGTCGCCCTCCTGTAGACAAGACAATGTTTCCTGAAAAATATATAGATCTCACAAAAAATACCCAAATGCTAGGAAGCAAAAGATTTTCCAATCACCATCTAAGAACACCAGATGCAAAGGGGATCCAAAAATTTCCACAAGAAAAGTTTTTCTATTATCCAGATCCAAGAGCCAAAGATCCCGTACAAATGAGAAGCTCTCTCCTTTAAATAGGAATGAGAGAACCAAAATCTTAACCACTTTTCAAATGGGTGGCTAAGATTAAAAGATACCAATGTTCTAATCAACGGTTGAGATGAGCTCAACATACAATACATGGATTAATATCATAATATAATATAAAAGTGGACTAAATCACCCTAGCAGAGGGGATCCCACTCAACAAAAATATAAATGAAGCACATGGTGGGTCCAGGGAGTGTTAACTAACTCCAAGTGTTGCAACTGCTGGAGAAGGAGTGGAAGACATCATCTTCATCATCAAAACTCATCCCATGCCATTTCCTCGCCTCAGTAGCCAAAATCGAGTTCTTCAGTAGCCATTTTACTTATTTTTTATCTGCCTTAGGAAACATGACATGCCAAAAACTGCCTCCTAGGGTGCTTGCGTTGTCCAACTGAGTTCACTAGGATCTCTGAGAGGGGGGTAATATGGTACCCCACCTTCCTCATATAGCACCCTAGGAGATCCAACAAAATCATCTCCCTGCTCAGACAGGTCATCCAGTATAGCAAAACTGCACTAGAAAGGTACACTAAGCCAAATCATCTCTGCAACTGCCCGAAACTGAAAGCAAGCTATCTCATTGGACTCAGGGAGTCCAAATCCATTCTAGGTGCATACTCATACACCCTATAGGTCTCTGCATGATCGTCTACAATATCCAATATACCCAGATAGACAAAATAATAATCTGTAAATTGTTAGTTTTTCAAGCATATATATATTCGAGCAAAGTGTTTACTGTTCTTTTACTTTTCTTCCTCTTTAAACAAAACTTAGATCTTTAAACCAACAAAAAGATGAACACTTGAAATGATAACCAACAATAGAAGAAGTACACAAATAAGATCTCACACATGCACAAGAATTTACCCTGGAGAAACCCAATATGGGATAAAAACTCCAGCAAACAATCTTCCTTTGTTGCAAATAATATGTAAGATCGAAATACAAACTTTCCACCATGAAATATGCTTGAGAGAGTGACTGTAAGACCAACCAGACACCAAGATACTTCGTTGCCCTCTTACTGCTGTTATAAATCAGCAAGTCAATAAAATACTTCGATGCCTCGTAAACTGTGTAAAACGAACCAGCAAGACAAACTGCTGCCCTCTCTTTGCTGTGTAAATTCAGCAATAGAAAAATTTTACTATGCTGCCCTCTCTCTCTCTCAAAACTGTGAGAATGATTATTACTTAATAGACAGCAGGTGGTCACTTATGACCTCAGATCTTGGAGAATGCCTACTGATGCTGATTTCAACATAAATGACAATATAATATAACCCAGGATATCATCCATCTATTGCAAGTGTTCAAAGGTTAAGACATGCTCTACAAATCATTCGAATAATAATCATAGTAAGTAGCAATAATTTCACTGGCGATCTATCAACCGAATATATAGGGTTTACATTTATTAATTATGACTCAGACCAGACTTTCAAGACCATACTCACTTTACAGTTGTAATCAATTTGCTAGTGAAGGGTGAAGGCTAAAATTTACAAGGCTAGGCCAAAGGATGACTAGCAACTTGACACTGTGACACTTCAGATATGGAAAGGGAATACTCACTATAGCATATGCAGGACAAACAACAACACAGGGGATGACAGTGTCCCACAAATAGGTGAGTTACTTCAAAGGTGCTTATTCACCTTGACAAATTCTCACAATCCAACTCAATACAAGTAAGGCCAACAATCCTTAGATATAACTTTAGGAACCATTGCCTTTTTTGGCCTTTGATTTTCCATATCCTTAGTCCATGTTTTTATTACACAGATTTTTATTATTTTAGGCTTTATGCATTCGTGTATGTTGAAAAACACTACTTTTCATGAATGTTTTAAGATATTCTTTTCATTGTACTTCAAAGCCAATTTCATTAGGCTAGCCTTGCATTCATGTATGNTCATAACTGAAAGACAAGTACACGGAAAGCTAACTGAAAGTTACTTCAGTTCTCAACTGAAAGAGTCTTTGAGTTCTAAAAACAGATTAGGCAGTTAACTGAAAGTTACTTCAGTTCTCAACTGAAAGAGTCTTTGAGTTCTAAAAATAGATTAGGCAGTTAACTGAAAAGATACTTTAGTTAACTAAAATAGATAACTGAAAGTTAATTTAGATCTGGAATTTTCTTTAGTTATCTAACTTAAAAACTCCACTAGACTTTTGTATGGTTGTTTATTACTTTAGTTAACTAAAATAATTAATTGTAAATTAATTTAGATCTCGTATTTTCTTTAGTTAACTAACTCAAAACTCCACGAGACTAAANTTCTCATGAATGGGCTTTTTCATAAGATATTCATTTCATTTCCAAATACATTGTATTAATGGCAGCGCTACTTGTTTCAGGTTAGCCAACACAACCTAGGCAACTCAGAGCTGAGACACAAATAATAGGGAGGCTTGTCCAACAAAAGCTCTAGTGGGGAAGGTCCTCAATGCCATAAGTCAAGTAGTAGGTCGGGTTGAGAACATAACTGGAAGGTAATGGATGGTTGGAGACAATGAATAATAAAACCAACACTAGCAAGTCAAAGTATGGTGAGAATGGCTATCTCTATTCTCCCTAAGGAGGGTAAAACCAATGAGTATAGATCAAGAACTTCCAGGTCTGGGTAGGTACATCAATACATAATAGTAATACATCCAAGTCCACATATTTATATGATCGCCAGATCATGACACTAAATGCTAATACATGTCACAATAATGAATATAAGAGCGGTGATAACCATAACACAAGATAATATAAGTTGAGTCATACACATGTAAATAATCCATCTGAACCAACATCAGTCCAATGAGAAAACACTGATACAACTCTGGGCACCAATAACTGCTCTGTAAATAGCTAAAATGACTACATCAATCCTCAAATCTGAGCGTCTTGAGACTCAATCATGGCATGGGAAAGTATTATAGTCCATCATCAAATAATGATCCATCATAGATGTTCATCTCAACATCTCATATGTAAGGGAACTTGTTGAAAAGTGTACTGAAATTTGAAAAATAGAATATGGTGGCCCGACTACTATATATTTGATAACAAGGACCACTTGCATAACATTGTTACAATCATTTACATTTCTTTACTTTGCAGTCACTTTATTTTAACTCACTCATTTATTGGAAGTCATCATGTTCTTATACATTTGTTAAAGTAAATGAGTTGATGCTTTAGGAAAATTATTTGAAGTCGATTATTGTAACTCCAAAGCCCAAGTAGAGACGACACTAGTCATTTTGATTATTTGATTGGTTCTCTCTTTCATACATTACTGGTTGATTTTTAAAGGGTTTGCTTGACATTGAAATATTTGCATCACTGCACGTTGATTGTCATTTTTGTAATTTACAACTCCCAGAAAACATTCTTCAAAAAAGAACTTAGTAAGTAGGGACTACCCCCCTTGGCCTTTAGGCGTTGTGGTCTAAATGGAGGAGTTTAGAACTGAGTTGACAGTGGGTTCTCAACTCATAAGTTGCCCTTAGGAACACACACAATGGTTGGGAGACTTACTGTGTCTAAGTGTGTTTTAGGCGGCAACAGATGTACACAACCAAGTTTTTCTTGCTTCAAGTTATTTGCATTATAAAATCAAAAGTCTTGATTAGTAGGATTAACTTCCGAGTTTAAGTTTCAGATCTAGCATCTTAGTGCTTAAATTTGTTTGTTTTCCTTATGGAACAAACAAAGACCCTGAAAAATTAGCTTTCTAGCTCATTTTTTCAGTTTCATTTTAGCTTTTTACTTCGATTTTTTTTCTACAAATTTTGGTAGTTTTTCCAAAACACTCTCAAAGTGTTTTTAGGCATATTCTATTAATATTTGTTGGCTATTTTTTGCAGGTTTACGATAAAAGAGGAGGAAACTCTAGTTTTTTTTCGCAAAATCAAGGAAAAATAAGACAAACGAAGCTTCCCCTCGCATAATTTTTTTTTTATTTTTTATTTTTTTATTTTTTTATCTGAAGTTGTAAGCCTTTGGATCCAAAGTATAAGGACCAAAGTGCATTTTTATTTCATGTTGTAAGATTGTAATAAAGGCTTGAGTAGGCTTATCAGAGCCCAATCCTCATCGCCCTTGGGGGGATCCGCTTCGGTGCACCATTTTCGTGGTTTGTGATTTTTAGCTAGTTCCTTTTTTGTTTTCATGTTTACGCTTTATTTTAGTGATTAAAGTAAAGGAAATACTTACCCCACGCTCTCTTGAGTATTCTGAAAAGGGGAAAGAGATTCGTGGTAGAATTTAATTAGAAAATCTTTCATTTTGTTTCTGCATCATTTAAAATAAACCCCCTTGCTTTCCCGAGTATGAAACCTGGAAAGAGATTCTTGGGATTTACATTTTCTAATCAGACAACTTTTGTTCAAAAAATCTTTAAAATCAACAAGGCCCTCATCCCCGTATGCTCTACTTCCATTGCAGTTTTGTCTGATCAGTTGGTTGTATCAGAAACAGATTTGGGCGACTAGTAATTAGTTTTATTTTTTAAATCAATCTCCCAAACAACGAAAATCCAGCGTTGCGTTTTGCTTGGTGTGGGGAAATTGTACAGAGGAAGCGGGAACTACTGAAAAGCGACCACGGGGCCCCGTTAGGCTACATCTTTGTTGTTGTAGTGTTGAACATCCCCCCGTGACTCCATTCAACCCACATTTCCTCGTGTGCTACCACACTTTGTGAGTCTAGACATATTCCCTGTACCTTCGTGGTATATCGGGAATCCCCTTCCTTACTAGTAATCTAGATAATAACCACATTAATAAAATCAACCAAGAAAAAACCCACTCCCTTAATTATTCATCTAATAATTTAAAATTTAACAACCGAGACATTGCAATACTTTCATTGAGACTACACTAGCAACCCGCATTTGCAAAGCACTCTTTTCATTTTGCCACTGATCTATTCTGTTATTTTTTGCATAAGTTAATTCTGCTGTGTCTTGAATATTGTATATCTATTTGAACTATGGGTTGCTAAAGTAAATCTTACTTGTAGTAATTGGTAATTTCTAATTTCATTCCTTTTGAAAAAAAACTTCTAGAAAAACTCTGTTTCCTGCTTTCATAGTTAGAAACAACCTTAGACTTATTTTATTAGGGTCCATCCCCCTTGGCTTCGCTAGGAGTTGGCCTAGATGGAGAAGCTGAGTATCAGGTGATAACACTTGGCTCGAGCTTGCCCCCAAGGTCGCACCCAGTGGCTTGAAGATTTCTGCCATGTTACCCAAGGTGCGAATTAGGCGGCAACAGGATGAAAAGGAAGTCGAAGGGTTACAAGGGCAAAAGAGAAAAAATAAAAAGAGAGAAAGCTCATTCTCTCATTCACTCTTGTCATTTGCATTTTAGAAATTTGAGAGCTCTTGAGCTTAGCTTCTCTTGTTGGACAGAACCTAAGGAGGAGGTGAATAGTTTCTGTAGTGAACAAATCTACCCTAGCTATTGGAATGAGACATTATTCGGATCTTTCATTTGTGCTTCATCACTGTGGAAAAAAAATTGTAATTGTCTTCAAATCTGAGTTTTCTTGAGAAGTTTTAGTTGATTTGCTGGAGAGCGCAATCACTTGTGGGATCACTAGCTTATAGAGACAAGGTGCACTTGTGTTTGTTATCTATCAGTTGGAGGGCACTCTATTGAAGAAGAACTTTAACCACTGCTGCCATGAGTTTTCTGAGTCTATATGAGGTTGCATTCTCTGCCTGTTATAACCTAGTCATGGGGTCAAATAATGGTGTCCAATTCTGAGCGCAGCGACTTACATCTTGAAAGAAAGTTGCCAAAATGAAAAGGATCTTGCCTGAGACAACGTAGGAAGGAGAAATCGTTGTGAAGGATAGCAAACTCCTGTAGCATCCTGCCAGAGAAAAGTCGAGTCACCTACAACAGCCTTTAAATTTGTCATTTGTGCATTGAATCTCAACAGGGAACTTGAGTTGCTCTTGGAGAAGGCAGTCACCAAATATAGCAGCAGATATGGGCAATTTGAGGGTGACACAACCCAAGCATCTTCTACCATTGTTTCCAGGCATGTAATGTTTTTTTTAATGAACTGTCCACTAAAAGAATGCCTTCACAATTCTAATTGTGTGTGTTGTTTATTCACTGTTGGATAACAATGTTATGCATATCAAATACCAAACATTTCTAGTGTTGAAAATTAGTCAGCACATGTTGCTAATTAAGTTTACAAGAAGTCTGGAAATTAATAGTTAGCTACAGCAGTAATTCTGGAAAGTGTTTGTCATAATTCATCAACCAAAGTGTGTGCCCATGACACCAAAATTAGATCTCCATACAAAGATAATAACCGCTTCAGAAGTAACTTAAAGGGAATGAAATTTCAAGTCAGATTTACCAACTGTATGCTACAACAGTGCTAGTCCAATGTTGAATTAAGTACATAAGTCAAAGCACTTCTCAACCATAATAGACAGCTTGGTCAGAATTGCAATCTTCAACAGGAAACAGAGGGATTTCAGGCGTCAGTAAAATTACAGTGGTATCAGAGCATGGTAGACAAAGTATTTGAAGAAAGTTCTAAACCAAAAATAACTCAATAATTCAGTCCACATTTGGTTGGGGACATTACAGATTTGGCTCTTAGCCAACAATTCAAAGCTTCTCTCACTCAGGGTTTTGTCTCCCCTCAAACATCCACTATTCACTCTCCTCTTCCGTTCATCCCCATCTCCATTTCCTCTCCTCACTGTGTGTTTTGTCATGCGTTCTCGTTGCATCCCCTCCTCACATCCCATCCAACCCACCTCTACTCTATCTAACATAATTTACTTGCAAGTTTGCAACAACTCATAACATGACATAAACTGCATTGGAAGATTGGATCAATGGCTGACATAAACTGCATTGGAATATTGGATCAATGGCACATTAATCTCAATTGCACTAGATTTTGACTTAGATTTGTTTGTTTTATGAAACTATGTTAGGTTTGATCTTTTTCCACCTTCGAGTGATGAATTTGTATAAATATATACCCTTATGCGGATGAATTTATAATACTAAGTGGAGTTTTATTAGTTGCTCTCTAATAATATAAACAAAATATATTTTGGATCGGTTTTGGATTTCAAAGTTTCATTCTATGACTTTTCTACATTTTGTTTGTTTTAGATACTGAATTGGATACAGTTATGTGCTTGCAGGGAATTTTAGAAAGTGGATTGTATTTAGTGGCAACTCCTATTGGCAATCTCGAGGACATAACTTTGCGGTACAAATTTATAAGATGAAGTTTTCAAAGAGATTGTGGAAAAAACTTAAGTTGGTAAATCATGTTTTATTTATTTTGACTAATGAAATAGAAATGGGTCTTTTATCACTAAGGAATTGAATGGAGGTTTTAGAAAAATACCAATGTCACCTTGTACAGTTCCCCTCACTTGGGTTAGTCCTTGCTAGCCTCCAGAGGATCCCTAGTGATCTGCAACCAAAAATCTTCAAGTATACTCTGCCAAATGTTTCAATTCTGCAAAAGTACTTGCTTACGTTTCTTCCCTTAAACACTTGAAATCAACAAGTAAACTTCAAATTTACATGTAACAATGTTAAACCATGTTTGAACCTTGTAAATCTGCAAGTAAAATAATAAAAAAACAGCAAAACAAATTATCCTTTTTACATAGTTTCCTGAATGGTACTGAAGTGAAGAAAGTTTATTTACTAACAAAGATCCAACATAAGGACAGACAACAGAAATCCATATAGGACAGGTAATATAAAATATAAGTGATTGAATGATTGAATTTGATGATTACAATGCCATGAGATTGTATACTTATATACACATTGACTGGTCTAGTTAGAACAAGTCTCTTCATTTATTACTGTTTATTATTATTAGTTATTTGATATTTGATCTATATATTTATGTTCATTACATTGCCTTCCCCTTTAGAAATGCTTTGTCTTCAAAGCATATTTATGGAAAAGATTTATCTCTCATTCTTGTTGTTAATGTCTTCTCATGATTCTCTATTTTTGTTGTTGCTGTTATAGTTGACAATACAAGATGATATGAATTACGGCATGTTGAGTAGAATTGTCTTACTTTGATTGGGTCCTACCACCTTTTAACGCCAGATTTGTCCAGATTCACATGTTAGATCTTGTGCTTAAAATTTCCGGCAATAGTTTTAGAGAGACAACATGAGGATCGTACTGCGCAGATACTTCTGTATAAAGCCAAAGGGGGTAGTCCCTACGGAATACCAAGTTTCTAAGCTTATGAACAATTTAGTTAATGGGATCTTTATTAAGGTGTGCAGGCTAAGGTCTTGCACTATCTAAAAGATGACAAGCAGCCAATGCAAATGCAAATTTTCACTTTCAATGACAGTCAAACCTTTTAGATTAACAGAACCAGTGCCTATAAATGAAATGGAGTCAAGACAAATGCAACTTTTAGATGAAATGCAGATCTAGGTTAATTAATCCACAGTTTAAGTGTTTTCTAACCGAATGAGATTACAATTGAAATAAGTTGAATACTATGGACAATATGCACATAAATGAATGATTAGCTAAACATTTAAAGCAATGATAGTCAGTTTAGTAGTATAAACAAATGAACATATGAATAGTATCAATCAATTGTATGATATAAACAATATCCACAAATTGTGAATAGGTTATCAGTGAAATAAACAGATTAAGCGAAAATGCTGTGAAATAATTACAGTTGTTAAACGATTCTACACATGAGATTGCAAAAGCTAAAACAATTACTTGAAATGTAAAATGAAATCCCTGTTGTGAAATGGAGTGAAATGCTTTGTAGTAACCTGTTTGTAGGACATTTTGCAGTGTCTCTTGGTTTATTTTAATAAATTTTAAGGGTGTCTTATTCTTGATTTAAGTTTTAGAACCAGGGATGTGACTACCCTTACCACATATTCTCCAAAGCCAAAGAGGGAATGCTGCTGTGCTCAAAACAGTGGAAATTAGTCCACCTGTAGCTCGCAGATCAAACCCTGATGCTTCGACGCTCAACAAGAGGGACGTAAAACGCCTAGAGACCCCCCCACGGTCTTCTACCCCTTCTAGCCTTCGAGGTCACCGTCTTTAGTCAGCGACAGACAATATATGGTGGATGCCTAATACTAAGAGCTTATCCAACCCCCCGTCGTTTCTCAGAATATGACGAAGAGTGATGACCAAGTAGAGGAGGAGGGGCTAAACAACTGTTGGTTTATTTTAGGGGTTTATTTTAAATCTTGTTAATGTTGATGATGTGCAAAGTTTATTTTAAAACAATCAACAGGGTCAACCAAGCAGTATCCTTTCTGGGAGGTGCTGGTACTTGAACCCTGGACCTTAAAAGTAAATGTGTATAGACTATAAAGCAAAAGATTGTAGCAGAAACAGAAGCTATCTAATTAAGTCCTAAACCCTGTAACCCTTCCGCTTTTCATACCCGACCTGGGTTCCCTATAGGGAGATAATAGGAAGGGACAGAGGATACACGGTGGACCTAGGGTTGTATATTACTCTCTTTGCAGTAAAAACAAAATCAGGAAATAAATCTAAGCTAAGTTTGGCACTGTGCAGAATTCCCCCTAGTCACTTGAGATGTTGTTGGCTAAAACTGAAAGCTCATGTACTACTTTTATTGAAATATTAAATATGCGCCCATGGAAAATGAAAATTGTAAAACTGTGTTTCTTAACATAGGCAAAAAGGGCAAGAGCAACGAAATGCTAAAAAATACTCCTTGAAGAATTTAAGGAAGGGTCCAAAAAAGCAATGGTTAAAAGATGTTATATCAAAGGATTGCTGACCTTATTAAAAATAAATATGTCCCAGTGCAATCTGCAATTAGCTGTGCTTTTAAGCACTGGTGAAGTCCCAAAATGGTCATATAGGCCAAAAAGACCATGGAATAAAGTGTGATCCTAATGAACTTGTGTTGATTTTTGTACCTAGGCAGATGTTCCCTAGGTGACTTTAATTTTTGCCTAAAGTCACTTTAAGAGGGAAAAATGTGACCCTCACATTAAATGTCACTTAATGAGACTTTATGACAATAAAATCACTTTTTGATAAATTTAAGTGGGTGAGTGATTTTATTTATGAGAAATAAATAAAAGGGATTTTCACTCTCATTTCATCTTGGCCATTGATTTGATTCTTTCTCCACCGTTGGATTAAGAAACTCACTTAGGGTAAACAAAAAGCATGAGGGAGGCAAAAGGTTTTTCACTTGTTCATTTTTCAGGTGAAGAAGATAGAGCTGGAGAGAGGGGTCGAGTTTGCTCATGAAGGGCACGATTTTCTAGAAAAGGGTTTGCTGAAGATTTTCCAGTTTACTCCAGGAGGTCGAGACCACATTTATTAGGAGTGCACAGTTCCCAAGAAGGAGTACGGCCTGCATTTATTGCTGCTGTATGGCTGCTTCATTTTTTGCACAGAAACCGAGAAAGTACGGCCTGTTTGCTGCACAGATTTCGAGGTGTATGGCCTGCTGTACGGTGCATTAAATGCTGCACGAATTTCGAGGTGAAAGGACTGCTGTACGGCACATTTAATTCTGCACAGATTTCGAGGTGTACGGCTGAGGGTTTTTGCTGTACGGACTGCACATTAATTTGCACAGAAATCGAGGAAACTGTACGGCTGGGTCTGCTGTACGGTCTGCTGAGTATTGGCACGAAAATCGAGGAGGTGTACGGCCTGTCAAAGCTGTACCAGTGCA